>CAUYSK010015478.1:0-21415 GCA_963575035.1 Avahi laniger | reverse complement strand
CTAAAAATATATAGAAAAAATTAGCCGGGCATGGTGGTGCATGCCTGTAGTCCCAGCTACTTGGGAGGCTGAGGCAGAAGGATCGCTTGAGCCCAGGAGTTTGAGGTTGCTGTGAGCTAGGATGACACCACGGCACTCACTATAGCCCGGGCAACACAGTGAGACTCTGTCTCAAAAAAAAAAAAAAGCTGAAGCTATAAAACTTTTAGAAGAAAACATAGGTGTAAATTTTTGTGACCTTAGATTAGGCAGTGGTGTCTCAGATACGACACCAAAAGCACATGCAACCACTGAGAAACAGGTAAATTGGATTTCATGGAACTTAAAAACTCGTGTCTCAAAGGAGATGATGATCAAGAAAGTGGAAAGACCACCCAAACCACAGAATGGGAGGCAATGCTTGCAAGTCATATCTGATAAAGAACTTTTACAATGTAACAATAAAAAGATAACTCAAAAAATTGACCAAGGATTTGAATAAACATTTCTCCAAAAAAGATGAACAAATTGCCAATAAGCATATGAAAAAAGTGCTCTCCATGGCTAGGGAAATGCAAATAAAACCTGAAGGAGATACCACTTCACACTCCCTAGAATGGCTGTAATGGTGGAGACAGACCAAGAACACATGTTGGTGAAAATGTGGAGAAACTGGAACCCTCTGACATTGCTGGGGGGAATGTAAAATGGTCCAAGCCACTTGAAAAACAGTTCGGCAGTTCCTGCTGAGTTAGTGTTTGACCCAGCAATTCCACTGTTTGGGATGTATTGATATATACCTAAGAATAATGAAAATGTTAATGTGCCCCCAAAACACTTGCACATGAATGTTCATAGCAGCATTATTCTTAAAAGCCAAAAAGTGGAAACAACCCATATAGCCATGAACTGATGAATGGATTTTAAAAATGTGGTGTATATCCATACAATGGATTATTATTCAGCAACAAAAAATGCTGATACATGGTAAAACGGACATTTTTACATGGCCCCTGGTTACTCCTTGGACAAATGGGTAAGATGGGATAACTTCTTAAGGTCTACCAGTTCACATAGCTTAACCACAAGAGTCCTAGCTACAGAAAGGGAAGTGGTGTATGTCCTGAGACATTAATCTACTCCTCCATGTCACTCAACCCTAAACTTGGGGTATAATCAACTGCTGCAACCTGGCAGTAGTTGAACACCAACCAAATTCTCATTTCTTGAGAAGGGACATCAAACTAAACCCTCCCATCTGAATTGTTTGCTTGTCATTCTAAAGATAAATGTGTCCCCAACTATTTCAAGTCAAGGTCTAAAAGACCTTAGTGAAAATGATCTCTAAAAGAAAACCTGTCATCCAGGAGGTAAACTGGTTTTAAAAGCTAGGCCTCCATGTCCTACTGAACATAAACAACTTCACAGGACAGCCACATCACTGCAAGCCTGTTCTGTGACGATGATGGGCCAAGATAAGGGACCGTTCTGTAGTTGTGTCTGAACACAGAAAAACACAAGCATTGTCCGAACCACAAAGATGACCAGACGTCTCCCTGTCTTGGCTAATGTCCTTTACCAGTTACAGCTTTTGCCTCACTTCATTCTTCTCACCTTTATTTAGATAACCAGTCATCCCCCATTTCCTGACAGCATCCATTCAGAGAGAGCCCTGCTTCCTTGAACCCTCCCAAATCGCCTGCCATGCATCCAGATCCTCTTAAATCCTTTTTAACATCTTATGAGATTCCTCCACAATTGTTGAAGGTGTGTGTTCTCCCTTACACATCAAGCACTAAACCCAGTTGTGCAACGCAGGTTGTGTCCCTGCATTGTCTGGGACTGTGGAGAGGCTGCCCTATTTAGATGTGGCATGCATATTTCATTTTGTCACCATCTTCACAGTCTCCCATATCCCATCAGTGTTGGTTTTTGCCACACCCTTCGGGCGTTTAAGTTTGCAAGTCCTGCTATGGACTGTCAAGGTTTGGGGACATTTCCCCTAGCATCATCCGATTGGGTCAACATCAGGTCTGGGGTCCCCCAACCTCCCATGAAGTGGAGTTCAGTTTCCACAGCATCCAAAATAGGTTGCTGGGGGGAAGCTCCGCTGGAGGGATTGAAGATCAGGAAATTGGCACCAGCCCACGTTTTACACCTGAGATTCTATGAAGCTGGATTGAAACAACTCCCCACATGGGTGCCCAACATAGCTTATAGGCTGGATGTCTAATCAAAGCTTACTTCCTTGGTAACAGCTAGGCATTTATAATGCCCATGATACAGTTAATACCCGATTTCGATCATTTTGAATATACTGATTTGCTATTGAGTGAGGGGAGAATAAACTTGTATATTACAGTTTCAGAAAATTAAAATCTCTAGTTCATGGTTATCTTTAAAGTCAGCCTGTTTTAGTTTCCTCCTTGCTCTTGCGCTCCCAGCCACTGAAACAGTGCTCGTCAGTCTGTAGAGAGGCACAGGGTGTGAGCGCTGCACATCGGAGGCACCTAGTAACATCCCTTAGGGGTGTCTTGCCTACGGTCACCCAGTGAATCTGTGGCAGTGCTGTACCTTGAGCCCAGGCTTTTCTGGGTCTTGTTTCCAGAGCTGGCTGCTCAGCAGATTGCTGGGTCATCCCACACTTCAGGGGCCCATCCCAGACTCTGATTTAAACTGACCAAGGGCTGGGGGAAGGGGTGGAAGGAGACCCTGGCAGGGGTTAGGAAGGAAGAGAGATTAGAGCCAAAAGACTTAAGATTCACATAGTTAGGATGGGTTCGCAACTCCCCCACAACCAGAAAAGCAGAGGGAGTTTTTTCCTACAGCCACACTCCCTTAGGCTCCCAGTGACAAGTATAAAAAGATCCAGGATTTATATCAGGTTTTGGTCTCAGCATTTTGCATGTATTATCTTACTTCTCACAATCTGATCCCCATTTGACAGGAGAGGAAAATATTTAATATGGAATTCCTCCAGTGGTGTAAGTAGAGAGAGACTAGGGAGTGGTGGAGAGTCCTGCCAGTGGGGATGGTGGGTGGTATTTGCAGGGTTGGGGAAATATTTTATTTTCATCCCATTTGAGTCTCTGCAAACCATCCAGCACTTCTTCCCAGGTCAGAAGGGCTATGCAGGGGTGAGGTCGGGGCTGGGTGGGGAGCAGCCTTCCACTGCCCCCAGGGACATGCTGGAATCCTTGGCTGCTGGAGGGCCGTTTGTGCTTGCTGTGTCCCCCCACCCCTGGCCACCAGAGGGCAGCACTGGCTCACACCTCCGCCTCCCGGGGGTGGCATTTGGGAAGGTCCACTGTGCTTCTCAACACACCAGACTCAGCACCTCCTTATTAACGACTATTTTCTAATGCCCCCTTTACCATCGCACAATAAAATTAATTGCTAATAAACTTACCTAAACAATTAATAAATATGATGCCTTAACTCTAAAGGGGACATAAAAGGAAAGTAACTGTGTTTGATGAACTGTGTTTGTCAATATGCACTGCTTGGGCACGACGACACCGGATGAACACAGTGGAGTAACTGTAGACTTGTGCCCCTCAGCAGATCCCTGTGAAAGAATTAAAAATGCAGGTGGATGTAGGTACGGTGTGTTGGGGACAAATACACCATGATTTTCTGAAATGGTAAACAACTCTCGGTAAAGTTAAAATGGAATAAAATTGTGTCCCTTTATTTACAAGGTTATTGCATTCCTGGAAATTTCAATGTATATCAAAGTTGCAAAAATTATTTTTATGTATAGAATGGATTCTGCACGCCTATAATTATAAACAGGTTTTTCATTTGGTCCTACAGGAATGTCCAGCAGGAAGATATTTGAAAAAAATATATTTATTTTATTTTACTTTTTTAATAGATGAGGCCTCACTATGTTTCCTAGGCTCGCTTTAAACTCCTGGTCTCAGGCAATCCTCCCCTGTAGCTGGGACTACAGGCACGCATCACCTTGCCCGGCTTGAAAACCAATTCTTTTTTCTGAAGAACCGCCATGTAGACTTGCATGAAGTCTAGCATCCTTGGCCCTTGCCCACTAAATGCTAGTACCCACACCTGCACCCCATTCATTGCCATCCATCGTCGTGACCACTAAAAACATCCCTATAAATTTCTAAAACTGCCCTTGGAGGAAGCGCCTTCCTCACTGAGAACCACTGGCCTTGTTGGCCTCTGGAGGGCTGGGAGCAGTTGACCTTTAACATGGAGACGCTGAAGTTTTCCAGATGTCCCTAGGCTGGACTAGGAGACTATGTTGTCTGTGCCTACTTGTCACACTGTCTTGGAGCCATCTGTTTGCCTGTGCAGAGCCCCACTCATGGAGGACAGGCTTCTGTCTTCACTCTTTCTCCAGCCTCCAGCCAGCACAGCGCCCACGGGGGCCACGGAATGGGCCACGGAATGAGCCAATGCGGGAGGTTTCGTTTCCACCACACATGATGTCAGGTTCTGCCTCCAACTTACCATTACGGCCTCCAAGGGGCTAAACTGCATCTTTGCTATCTTCTAAGGCAGCTGATAAAATACAAATCACAGACAAACGTGTCCTCAAACCCGGAACGACCATCGAACACAGGCCACATCTCGATAAATCCCACACAGCCTTACGCCCTCCAGCATGGGAACAGACCAGTGCTAGGCTGGTTGAATGAAGACGACGTAGCCGGCTTGCTCTCAGGGGCCGCGTTGTTAGAGAGTATTTATCTTTACACACAGGAATCGTCCTTAGGTGGAAGAGGTATGCGGGACCTGGACTCAGGCCTGCTGCCTCCCTCACGGAGACCTTCCCACGTGGGGTGGTGGGGAGGCGCCCGCTCTGGGCTATGCCCCTCCTCACGCACCGTGGTGCGTTTGCTGGATTGACTTTTTTTCATCGTGATGATTTCCATACCATAAAATTCATCATTTTAAAGAATACTTCATTGATTAGTATATTTCACTGTGCTGTGCAAACATCACTGTTAGTAATTCCAGAACATTTCCATCACCCCAAAAAGGAACTGTGTACCTATGAGTAGCCAGTCCCAATTCCCACCTTCCCCCATCCCCTGGCAACCCTCTCATCTACTTCTTGTCTCAGGATTTGCCGGTGGACCTTTCAAATGAAATCGCACAGTATGTGGCCTTGGGGTCTGGTTCTTGCACTCAGCGTGTTTTCAAGGCTCACCACGTTGTAGCACATGTCGGCACTTTTTATGGCTGAATAATATTCCACTGTGAGCACATGCCACATTTTGTTCATTCATCAGCTGGTAGCCTTGACGGCTCCCCACCATTTCCCCTCGTCTCTCTGCATCCACCTCACTTGAAGGCCTCGCTGACCTCTTTCCCCGGCTAAACCAACAGGAACACTTGAGAGGGGAAGGCCCCAGCTTTATTACTAACACAGTGGCATTAAACAGACTATCCTTTTCCTCTGGACAGACCATTTGAGCAAAACCAGCTTCCCCTGTGGTCCGCTATGCCCGAGGCCATGTAAATCAGTGTCCTCAACCAGAAAGGGAATTCACCCCGCCCTTACTTTGGTCCATTCCCCCTGTGATCCCAGCCAAATAAACCAGACATTCTACATGGGTGGGTGGGAGGTCGGGTGCTCTCCAACCTGTCGCTGCCCAAAGTGCCACTTCAGAGATTGCACGTCATCTGTGGCCCTCTGGGAGTTGTTCAGTGGGTCCTTGCTCGGTCAGAACCAATACAGCCCTGAACTTTATTGTTAGAAGTCTCCCTGCGGCTGCCCTCTGGGTGGGCTCAGCACAAACTGGGTATCCAAACAGGGTCCCGCTTGCCAGACCGCACCCTGGGCTTCCTGGCCCTGGCTGCACATCAAGTCAGCTGTGGAGATTTTAGGCCTGACATCGGGGCCCCTCACTACACACGCCGCTTCAGCCCGGAGGCGGCGGCAAGGCCTCTGCTTTAAGTGCCTCAGGTGATTCCAACACACGGTTGAGGTTGAGAAACTGCCTTCCTCTGTTTTTGCTTTTCCTGCTGTCCCAGCAGAAGGCTGAGGCCCAGCATGGCAGCCCAGCTGTGGAGCAGCTGCAGTGCTCCGGTTCCAGTCATTTGTCAAGGAACGTGCTTGGCACCCACATGGGAGGGAAGCGGGCGGAAGGGGCACAATCGCCTGGGATGCGTGTCTTTCAGCAGGTCTAAGCCCTCGTTTTCTAGGCCTTGTCATATCCTTTCTGTCTTAGGAGGGCTGTAGCCTGTGCCAGAGAATGCGAGAAGCCTCATCTTTCACCCCGATGGGAGCCATTTGAGGCCAGGGCTTTGTGCTACACGCCCTCTGACACACGGCCTCTGACCCCGCAGGGCGCCCATCGCAGTTCACAGGCCAGACTCACTAGTGCAAATGGGTTACTGATTCCTCCGTCGGCTGGACTCTCACCCAGGTGGAGTATGTTCATTGGACAACTTCAAGGGCTTGGACCTTGAATACAAGGGTTGATGTAAATGGAAGCCAGGCAGGAGGTACAGCTGGTCACAGCTTGGCAGACAGGAAAACCCCAGGTTCCACACTTAGGCAAAGGCCATCCACCCACTAGCACATATCCCGTTTGCAGTTCCCGAGTCAAAGAGGGCATGCCCTTGTTAAAGGAAACACAGGTGAGTGGTCCTAAAACTCACTCTCTGGCCAGAGCTAAGCGGTGCGCCTGCAGGGTGGCAGGTTCCATGGCCCTGGTTGGGACAGAGGATAAAGTGTCTTCCTGGAGCCCAGTGTGGGCAAGGGCTCAAACCAGGCCCACGTTGGCCAGATTTCGGCCTGCACGGCGGGAGCCCTGGCAAGCTGCCCAGCACCTCTAACCTCCCCGCCTCACGGCCCAGCCCAGCTGCCGCCGCGCCACTGGCGTGTTCCCGCCCATCGGAAGGTTTCGTTTCAGGTCTTGGCCATAGCAGAGCTGCTGCTCTTTCTTCACCGGCCCAGCGTCCGTCACTGACGGCTTTTCTGCAGGAGGCCAGGCGGGCGCTAGCCTCGTCTCACAGGGGTCTTCCTGGACCCCAGGGGCCTCTGTAAAATGCGGGCCGCACTGGCTCAGCAAGCCCACACTTCATTCGCTCGAGTTCCACCTTCACAGTTTTGTATATCCACGAATCATGTACTTTTTATCTATTTACCTTGAAATGACCCATTTTATTTAAATATATTTAGTTTTACAGAAACTGTTATGTCACTACTTTAAATGGAAAATGGACACTTGCCTTAAATAGAAAGAAAGGTAGAAACAACAACATGAAGTGATTTGGTGGTGGAGAGAACCGGGTGTCTGTCTGGGGACGGAGCCTGCCGCGGCTCTTGCTGTTGAAAAGGGAGTTTGGCTGGTGCTGGAGAGAACTGAAGATGCTTGCACAAAACCGCCGCTCCCCATGCCACGGACGGCAGAGTGACAGAGAAAGGCAGGGGGCAGCCTTTCGGATCTGTGCCTGAGATCACTGAACCTGAAATCACACACCGGTGTGTTCTCAGCAGCGCTGCCGCTGCGGGCTGACCGCTGGGGTCTCTCTGCAGCACTGATCTCAGCAAATTCACACACACTTCGGAGCAGGACCTTCTAAAATGACCTATTTTGATAGCTCCCCTACTTGGAAAACATATTTTTTACTCTAAAATAATTGTTTTCAATCTTTATTCTGCCAAAATGAGTCCTTTGATTATCATATCAAATTTCGTTGACCAAACACTACCTTTCACATAGGATTTTTTAACTTTTCTATGTTTAAATTTTATCTGTCTCACAAGTGCTCAGCAGAGACAGAGTTCCCACTTTGAGTTGACATAATTTTAGCCAAAAGGCAGGAAACTTGGTATTGCTGCTGGTGAATATATTTGCATTGGGCCGTTTGAGGAACTGGACAGTTTGCTTGTTCTCCCATTTCTACCTTTTGGGACCTTAGCATAAGAGCCACTGCTCGGAACGACAGCTCCAGGACAGAGGGAGGATTAGGAGGCGCACAGTGTGAAGAAACTTCTGGTGGGAGGCTGGTTTTGTACAAGTTTCTGCTCCTGAGACCAATTTCCAGGGGATGCCAAGGATCACCAACTTTCATTTATTTGTACAGATACAGGCATGTGCAAGAATGTTCTAAACATGATTTCCATCATTGATTACAGAATTTCATCTGATCATTTGATTGGTCATAGATGAATTTAAACTTCAATTTAAACTTGACTTTTGACGTTCCCTCTCCTCTTCTTTGGATGTGCCAGCATGTGATTCCTAAAAATGCATCCAAAAAAGTCTGTCTTGACACATTGTGGTTTGTTTACCCTAAGAATTTAGAATACAGCAAGGGCCAGGAGACTGGAACAATGTTTGGGACGGGACAGAGATTTATGCCTAATTCTGTCTGGATCATTGCTACAAAGCGATTCTCATTTCATTTTTAGAGTTTCCATAATTGTAGCAATTATCTCTGGAAGATTTTTGTCCACACTTACTTGGATAAAGTTTTCTGGAGCTGCTGGGGGCTCCAGCGTCTCAAACTGGGACTGCAGTAACTCAGGGGGCATAAAATGTCCTTTTCTTTGGAGTAAGCGTCCAGAGATGACCTCAAACGACCCGCTTAGATGGACCACGAAGAGCTGCAAGTCACCTGGCTTCTCTTCCTTTCCCAACTTCTCACTCTTCTGAGCTGCACCATCTTTTCCTCGTATTAAGATGTCCCTGTACATTTTCTTCAGGGCTGAACAGGCTAGAACCACACACTGTCCTGAGGTTACATCTCTGTTTAAGAAGGAAAAAAAAAAAAAGGGAGGCTAAAGAACGAAGACATTTAAAATAACTGGTATCAATTCGAGGGGGAGGACTCCAGCCCTACTTCTCTGCCAGTGGCAGCTGTTAGAAGATGCTGGTTAAGCATCAGGCAGTCCTGGTTGTGAGTTAGAGATCTTCCACTTGCGAACTGAGCAATCTCGGGCAAAGGGGCTCACCTCCCTGGGCATCCAGTTTATCGTCTGGTAAGCAGGGCTACTCAGGGTACCTGCCCGTAGAGCTGTCGTACAGAAAAACTCGATCCAGATGCCTGGTATACAGCAGTGCTCAGTAAGTGTTGCTTCTGCTCCTGTGGGTGCGGGACGTGGCCGAGCCTCAGTGTGTGCACACGGGGCCGCCAGCACGCACCTGCGCCTTGCAAACAGCTTGGCTCGGTCCTCCGCAGGTTGTTCAGTGATTTGAGTTCTACAAGTAGCTCCTGCGGCTCCTACTCTACGATGTGGCGGGAACGTTTTGGGGGAGCTGCCAGTTCAGAGCTGGAGACAGCAGGAGAGGAGGGAGCATCAGTGTCTGTGAGGGCAAGGTGAGCAGGGTGTGAGAAGTTTCCGGGAGCGCACTAAGGAAAAAACTGAGCCAGAAACAGAGGCAGCAGGACACAGCGCCAGCAAGCGAGCCCCGCTTCCACCCAGCGCCGTGTGGCGGAGGGAGCCACCCTGGGGCCAGGATGGGACCTCTTGACTCCACCCCAGTCAAGAGGTGGGGTGCAAACACTGGCTTGGGTATCTAGTAGAAAGTTCTCTTCAGAAATAAGAGTTCTGAAGCTCCCGTTTTTGCAGCCAATAAATGGTATTAGCAAACATAAAAATACTAATAAAGCAACAATAATATATCCACCCACAAGAAGTTTATAGTCAAGTTGGGCAGAAACAGATTTAACTGTAGAAAGAAGAAAAAAGTCATCGTGAAAATAAAATTCTAGTTTATGCAGGGAAGAAGTTAAAAAACAAAAAGCAGTTCTGCTCTTTCAAATGACTCAGAAAAAAGACAAACAATATAACCAAAAAGTGGACGAAGGGCAGCAATGGACAACCGACAGAACACGATATCCAAATGGGCAACAAACACAGGAAAAGGTGCTCAGCCCCACTGGGAACCATGGGAATGCAATTAAATGATCATTTCTCACGCATCACACTGATAAACATTTCAGAGCTTGACGACAGTCATTGTGGGCAAGGACAGGAGGAAACAGATCTCCTCCTAACAACACTGGTGGGAGCGGGCCACGGTAAAGACTTGGGGGGCTGACGTGAGGGGCCTCCCTCTGATCTCAGGGCCAGGTTGGACTGGAGACCCCGTGCTGGAGTGTTTCCTCGGAAACAAACTTCCGTACTCAGCTCCGGCTCCTCCTGAGGACTGTGGCAAGACCGTGTTTGTTCTGGGCCTGGAGGACTGATCCGTGCGCTCTGGAGGGTCCTCACTGCTGCGTCCATCTCAGGACAGTGAGTCTGTTTATGTTGGGGACCCGGTGGGCAGGAGTTCTCAAACCCTGAACCCCTTAAGTCAAAGCCCTAAGCCAACACGGCGGGGCTGCCAGCCATGTCAATGGGGTGTGCAAAAAGCAAACTGAATTTGTAGTCCTAAGTATATGCTAACTTCATAGAGCCCAGATGGTTTTAGGCTGATAAAATATGACATCATCTTAGGAAGCAAGATTTGTAGCCCATTCCCAACCCCGTGGCTTTTCCTCATCCTCCTCCATGTCCCAACCAGTGGGGGCAGGCCGGTAACGTAGGGGACCGTGTCTGCTCAGAGGCCTGCCACAGAGCTGGGCCATGTGGGACTCCAGTCTTGGTGGCTAATTATCTGCTGACTCACAAACGGCCTCAGGTGTTCCTTGCAGGCCACAGCTTGAAGCAAGGGGGAGAAAAAGTGGTGCCTAAGACAGGCAATAACAGAGGTGCCATCAGAGAACATTGTTTGAGCGCCTACTATGCGTTAGATACCGTTCTAAGTGTTACCCACACGCCATCTCAGTTATTCCTCACAACAATCTGCAAGTAGAAACTACATTTCTACTGATGAAGAAACAGGTTATGGGAACCAAGTGGCTCATCAAAATTCCTAGCTAGTAATCATGGAGCTCTCTAGAAGCTTTGTCTCCAGAGCCTGGCTAAACTACATGCTGCCTGTGGCTGGCTGGAGTCATTGTTCATTACTTGACTGAAGTGAATTCGATTTATGGGATCCTTTATCATCAGTTAGTTGTGATTTCGAGAGTGTATTTTTTGTTTTTCTGTACTTTCTGATGGGTTCTCTTCACTCGCTGACTTATGCCAAGGCCCGGTGGTCTCTTACCTTAGTAAAATGTCATGCAAATTGCAGAGCCATGGAATCCTGTCCTGAAATTAAAGCAGACACAAAGTGGCTTTTCCAGGTATTGTTTGTTTGCACAGAAACACAGTTATATCATGTTCACAAAGGTTAAGGCCCAGAGGTCAGTGGTGTTGAGAAGTAGGCCGCACACAAGGCAGAAGCGCCAGTCCCTCGGCAGTTAACCACAGAAACAGTGTCTTGGTTCAGGTGTCAGTGGCTGTTTCATACTAATAAAAGTTGCCCTAAAGTACCGGTATGTATCTCTCCCCGTCTTAATCTCCCCATTACATATACATTTTCCCTGGTTCTGATATGTTTACAAACCTTTTATTGTGTTGCATGGATTCTTTAGGTGCCTCTGATCTCAAATGCAGAGGGGTATTCACATGAAGCCCTATGTCAGCTGTCCCCAGGTCCTAGTCCTCAAATCCTCCAAAAACCAAACTCCCCTCAGATAAAAGCACTGTAAGAAATTTCTATTTTTGACAAATAGAAGACAGAAGTTTACATAGCACACCCTACAGTGTTTCACACACAAAAAAATCTCCCTGAGATATGTTCTCTCCGTCTTCCTGGGGTAAATCCTGATTATTGGCCACAGTGCATTGAAATACAAAAAACAAAAACTTTTTATTATGGACAATTTAAAACATACTCAAAAGCAGACAGAATAGTACAAAACACACCTCTACATACCATTCATAGAGGTTTTAGAGCTTCAGCAATTTTCAACCCACGATTAAGCTTTTTTTTTTTTTTTTTTTTGAGACAGAGTCTCACTGTGTTGCCCGGGCTAGAGTGAGTGCTGTGGCGTCAGCCTAGCTCACAGCAACCTCAAACTGCTGGGCTCAAGCCATCCTCCTGCCTCAGCCTCCTGAGTAGCTGGGACTACAGGAATGTGCCACCATGCCCGGCTAATTTTTTTTCTATATATTTTTAGTTGTGCAATTAATTTCTTTCTAAGTTTAATAGAGACGGGGTCTCGCTCTTGCTCAGGCTGATTTTGAACTCCTGAGCTCAAACAATCCACCCTCCTCGGCCTCCCAGAGGCTTATAGGCTTACAGGTGTGAGCCACCGTGCCCGGTCTAGTTTTGTTTTATATATACCCCCAACCATATCCCCACCGTGGCTCCCCACTATTCCACCAGAAATCCCTTAGGACCGTGGTCCCCAACCTTTTTGGCATCAAGGACCGTTTTCATGGAAGACAATTTTTCCACGGACCGGGGAGGTGGGTATGGTCTGGGGATGATTCAAGCACTACATTTAGTGTGTACTTTATTCCTGTTGTTATTACATTGTAACATGTAATGAAATAATCGTACAACTCACCATGGGTTGGGGACCCCTGCCTTAGGAGTCCAAATGTAATAGCTACAAAAGTCACACAAGGTAGAGATCAAATGACAACAGCAACATGATTTAGACAAATTTTATCCTAAATGACAATAGCTACATAATTCACACAAATGATTACCCAAATTACAACAGCTACTGTCATGTGTACACATGGTAGCTCAAATGCATCTAACAAATGAAACATCTGTTGATGTTAGCACTTGTCTGAATGCATTTAATGGAACAGGGTGGTTTTTTGTAAATGCAGTAACAAGATGATGAGGCTTACCAGCTCCCTATTTGCATACCACAAAGAAATCTGTTAATGAGTTAGAAATATACAGGGGCACTTTGTGTGCTCTTGAAGAAGAACATATATGTTTAAGATTTATTATTGGCAAGGTTTTCTAGGACATCCTACTCAAAAACTGTATGTTCTGGGCAATCTGTGAGGAGAAAAAACGTTGGAGGGGCTACATTTATGCAACTTGAAACTACTACTGCAACAGTGTTTCCTGGGCTATGTCAGGGAACAAGGAAGAAGGGTGTCTAGGATTCCAGGTAGCAGGGACAATTAGCTGGATTGACTAAGATGTGCAGTAGTTTTTGGAAAAATTGCCCTGAGGAGAAGCTGCCAATCCAAGCACAAATCTACATTTTCACCTTCTTTTTCCATTTATAAGTGTGTGTTGTGTGCTTGGGGAGGCCCAGATACTGTTCTGAGCACTTTTGGTCCAACACCCTAGATATGCACTCTGCGATTGAGTAACATCTAAGGTACCATTTCAACTCATCTCTCTAAATTCTTTTCTTTCTTGTATTCCCCTTGTACTTAGCCAAGCTTTTCTCCCACATTCATGGACTAATGAAAATGAAAAAGATAATATTGCTGTTTATAAGCTGATTTTTTTTTTTTTTTTTTTTTACTTCTTGGCTATATTTTCTAAAACAGCTCCTCCAACAGAAGGTTGTAATGGAAGACGGTGGCTGGCCTTGAAGCCTCACACGTCAGCAGGAAAGTTCTATTTCCCACCCGGGGTTCAATCCTATAAAGTGGTGGCACCTGCAGGCCTGTAGGAAGGGAAGCACCAGCCACTTACTTGGTGACGTGGTCCAATAAGCATTTAGGGGGCTGATTTCTAACCCCAGAGTGTTTTACATGGAAATGGGGGCATCTGGCTTCGAATCACAGAAGTGATGTCAACTTCTATAAAGCTAATGAGTCAAAGGATGTATATTCTTTTAGCCACAGGGAGGTACCTTCCTAAGAACTTTGAAATAAAGGAAGTAACATTGTTCTCTAAGGGTTAAATTTAAAGATCAGCAGTTGATGAAATGGAGTGTAGATGTACAAGGTCATGTGAAGGAGCAGGAATGACTCCCGGCTAGCAAGACATCACTGCGATCCAGCTAAATACTTTTACACACATAAAGGCAGCACGTCTGTCCCAGGGAGGCCGGGCGGGCAGGAAGCCCAGAGCAGAGTGCTGTAGATTGAAATGGTGAAACGCCGTCCCCAGGACACGGAGTCTCGGCCACTGGCCTTTGAACATCATGTTCTCATTAACGAATCTCTTCCTACTAATGGGATGGATGGTCTTGACCATTATAAACTTTGGTCCTAACTCTCCCGTGTTCACTTAAGAAACCTTTTGAGTGTGTGCAGGTTTCTGAAAATGTGTGTGTCACATTGATGTGAGTGTTATGGGCCATGTGACAGTTATATTTCTCTTGGTAAGTTAATCAGCTGGCAGTTTGGTTTATCCGGCAACCTTGTAAATCTGATTGGGGGTGTCTCACATGAGGGATGAACTCATGTTCAGTGTGTTGACAATTCAAGGGGGTTGGTAAGGCAGAGAGAGCCAGCCCTGGGGTCCTGCCTGGGTGGTCAGCCAGCCTTTCCCACAGTGAACCCCGTGCCACTGTACAAGTCTCTCAGTGAAACTTCGCTTAAAGTCCTGAGACCAGTTCTGTGGGCTGCCGATCTTCATTCAGCAAGAAGAAAGTTCGGGTTAGAAGAGGAGATGGTTGGAAGGTTCAGAGGACTGAATGCTAATTTACATATTCCTTACCTACTTAGAGTTCAAGGGGCATTTCGAACCATGAATTAGGACTGTCTCAGAGATGAATAGACAACAAAAAAATTAATTATTTTTGGCATGAGTAAATGTTCATAATGGATTTTGGATGAACCAAGGAGGGAAGAAAATGTGTTTAAATGTCCATACTTCTCTCCTCCCATTAGCAGGACAGACTTGTGTTTTGTTCTTTTGCTCAGATTATATTTTCCCTCTGTCCCATCTGCATAAATGTTTCTATGCTGTGGAAATGGAGATCAATCTCTGTATTATTTTATGGCTTAGGAAGCAAATACATAATTTCATTAAGCTGAGTGTTGACTATATTATTCATTATATTTTCCATGTGCCTAAAATATTTCATAATAAGAATGAAATAAATTAAAAATAACAGAAAACATGTTTGGGTAGTAAGTTTTCTAGCTTGTGTACAAAGAAATAGAGCTTTACTTTGAATCCATACTTTTTTATTGTTTTAATAGTGCCTTAATATATGCTTTAGTCAATAATAAAGCATGTTGCTTCATCTAATCATAATAAAATCTAACAAATATAGCTGCTTTCAGACTTTTGCCCCATCAGAATTTATGGCAGAGCAGACCAATGACCATGCACCGGTATGGGCTGTGTGCCTCCGTCACAAAAACGAGAGAAGGCTGGAGATAAAAGAGAAGCCCTTTCAACTCTATTTCTGAGATTTTCACACAGGGAGTCATAATTAAATGACTGGAATCCTTCCTTGGAGGATCCCATGAGGCCACAGGGAGAAGGGTTTTCCAAAGCAGCTCCAGTGTGGAAATCAGAATTCTCACTCCTGCTGCAAGCCAGACCACCCTTCAAGTCAGTGCCCTGAACACCGTAACGCTTAGGCCCCTTCCAAGCAGGTGCTTGTGGGGAGCTGCCACCCTTATTCCTGCTCTGACCCTTTTCTCTCCAATTAACCAACCCTGATTTACTTCTAGTGAATCATTTGCTTGGTGGAATATCAGGACCTTTAACACAGTAGGAAAAGTACGACCCTTGAGGTTAGAAGGACTCCTCTCACTGTGTGGCTTTGCTCAAGTTACTTAATTTCTCTGTGCCTCTCTTTGTTCATCTGTAAAATGGGGATCATATAAAATTTATTGAGCTGCTTTGGGATTGAAATAAGGAATAAACTCCATTTTAAACGTTACTTTTGGCTGATTTATTAATAAGAGCTGACATAAACAGTATTCCTACTTTGAATTTTTAAAAGAATTTTAATTTATGAATTTGGTAGATACTGGGCTTTAATTCCAGAAACACCGAATACTAATATGTGCAAAGCACCATATTGAGCATTGGGATATAAATATGAATGGTGTGGTTCTTTTCCTCAAAGGGATCACAGCTTGACGGAAGAGACAGAGGAGCAGATGATCAATTAGATCACCTGGAGGGCAGTGATGAGAGATTTACAAGATTTATTATACTGAGAAGAGCCATAAGGAATCCCAGGGCTGTCCGGAAAGTGTCCAACCATGTAACTGTTCTCATTACATTAACAATGGCTGGATACTTTCCGGACAGCCCTTGGATAGGGGGAGAGGCCAATTTTAATCAGGCCTTGGGAAGATAAAGAGCATGTTAACTGAAGAAGGGCCTGCCGAGCAGAGGGAAGGGATAATCCAAGACGGGGCATCACAGCCTGTGTACAGAGACACAACTACACAGAAGAGGCAGGTGCTTAGTGCTGATGACAGGAGCTGTTGGAGCTGGTAAGTACGGACATTGTCAGGACGAGATGGTCAAGACCTTGAGTGACCTCTTAAGGAGTTGGGGACCTTACTGTGAGGGTATGAGGAGGGATTTGGATGTATGAGCTACACATTTTATTTCCTAGTATTCATGAAGAAAGGGAATGATGGAGATCTCTTTGCAGATGAAGAAACTGGGACAAGAAGAAGGAGATAGTAGAGCAAATTCACTGAGCTCTGTGCCTCCCAAATAGTTACCGTGGAAGATCTAATAAATTGTGAAAGTCAAATACACACAAAAGTCATTGGGGAAAGACAGGAGAAAACAGCCCAAATTAGCATCTCTGCCTCTGGCTCTGATGTTCAAGGTCAGCTAGCTTTGATAGTCCCACAAGCAAGGGTGTTGGTGGTGGGGGTGCAGCCCCCAGCCCTAGCCCAGTGTGTGGAGGTGAGCACAGGAAGTGAATAAACATTCTAGCAAGAGTTAAATCAGAACATCGTGAGGCCAGAGGAAGCTGCCCTGCCTATGGTTTTGGTGATCTGATGGAAACATCTAGAGAAATAAAGAGCGAAGGGAGAAGAGAGGAACAGATGGTGGTGGAGTGTGTCCAGCAGTTGGGGGGGGCAGAGAGAGGAGAAGGGGAAGGCAGGAGTGGTGGGGAGAAGGGGAGAGGGCTTGGTTTTAGCTGGCTCAAAAATTCATTTAAGCACAGAGAGAGAGGAATGCATGGAGGAAGAATGTATACCCTTCCCGCAACCCCCACTCCCCAGAAAAGGAAGAAAAACTTCAAAATTCAATTAGTAGATATTTTTGGAAGATGAGATCAATGATGATATATTCTGTGAAAAAAATTTTCAGTACTTCCCAGATGTTCTATGCAATGGACTTTGAAGTCTACTCAGGGGTTGCTGCAGGCTCAGATGGGACAGTGTGGGCCTGACCCAGGGGAGACTCACTGACCATAGCTTCCAAATTCTTTAACATCATCATGTTAATAATTTATCACAGTCTGTGTGGCATAGCTTTCTAGACTGGTGCTGTCCATAGAGCTTTCTGCAATGATGGAAATTTCTATAGCTGTGCTGTCCAGTATGGTAGCCACCAGCCACATGTGACTATTGAGCTTTTGAAATGTGGCTGGTGCAACCCAGGAACCAAATTTTACATTTTATTTAATTTTAATTAGTTTACATTTAAATAGCCTTACAGAGCCATTAATATGTTCAGCTCAGACCTCAGCCCTGAACCCCCTGGGCACAAAACCCTCCCCAAACTCTTCCCTGAGGCAGAATCTGGGCCTCTCTACCTTGGACACTCTTTACTTAATATCATGGGGCCCCAAGGGGGTGGGACTGGGTAACTCACTGAGTTCTTGTCAAGAATGTGAACCATCTGTAGTGGTTCTACCTCTTTCTCTCCCTGTATTGGTTCACTTTAAGGGCTGGCTAACTTGTATAGTTTTTCCTGAAAAGTTTTAGTAAGTAGCTCATGTTTCTCCCAGTAACCTTTTCTCCTATCCATGAATTCCTCTTGTGGACTCTACCCCCCAATCCATACAGCTTGTGAACAAGAGGAAGGCTGCACAAATGCCATTTTAACATCCATCCACCTTGGTTGCTTTATTTTGTTCTTTAATTTGCCTTTTATTTGCATTCACTAAAGAGAAAAATAAAATAACACTGGCACAGTGACATTTTACAAACTTCGCAGAAATGGTTTATGTTATGTGTGTATTATTATCAATAATAATAATTTAAAAAGTGATATTTAATGCTTTGGGTACTCTTCTGTGCACTTTTTTTGTATTATCTCATTTAATCCTCGAAAGAACCTAATGAAATAGATCCTGTTAGTGGCTCAGGTTCTTCAAGGTAGAACACAAGGAAGACAGTGAGGCAGGGAAGGTATCACTGGGGTGAGCAGAGCCAGGCCACTGAAAGTGAAAACAACAGTGTTGGTCTTTGGCCTGTTCCATCTGTTCCTGCCCTTTGGACACACTTAGAGCATGGACCTAAGCGCCCCAGGGCAGCTCTCGACCTGCCCCCCACAGCCTCTCCTGAGTGACAGCTAGTTCTGCCAGCGAGTCCAGTTTGGTTTGAGAGAGACGCTCTAGGAGATGTCCTCATGGCCCTGCACACAGGAGAGTGCTACTCGCTCATTCACTTAAAAATAGGCCACAGATATTTTCTGACGTGTGCTGTGTGTGGGGCCCTGGGATACAATGGTTAACAGAAACGTCCCTGCCCTTTTGGGGGTAAAGTCTGGTTGCAAAGACAAACGTTAATCAAAGTCTCACACCATCAATTGTTGAGGTACAACAGGGACAAGGGCAACAGTTAAACGGTGCCAGGCGAGTTCATCACGGAAGTTTTACTTACGCCGCGGTTGGTAAGGGCTTCCCTGAGGAAGTGGATGAGCTTGAAGGATGACCAGGGCAAACTCGGGAAGAGGGGAACAGGGACACGAAGGCCTGTGGGGAGCAGCCCTGCAGGAGGAGGGACCGGGAGGGGCCAGGGTGGCTCCCGTGGAGACAGGGAGTGGAGGCCAAGCCACACACGTTCAGCAGTTTAGGTGTTTGGCCTTGACCCCGAGATCAGTGGGAAGCCTCAAAAGGGTCTTAGGAAGGGCAGATGTGGCTGGATTTGGGTTTTCAAAGGTCACTCTGGCTGGGGGAGATGCCAGGGTATGGCGATGGTGGTAGGCTGGTGGGACCTGGAAGGGAAGATGATGAACTTGCCCATGGAGGAGGCGTGGGGGAGCCCCTGCTCTCTCAGGGATTACCTTCTGCAGATTCAAATCCTGCAACGAGGTGTTTTGGCAGACTCTGCCCAAGCCGGGGCAGAGGGTGGCATTGCTCTTGCCTCCAGGTTCAGAGAGGCCGGAGCTAACATATGTGGAGGACCTACTGTGTGCCTGGCTCTTTGGAGCACCTGCACACGGCTGACACGTGACTCAGAAACTCGACTACACCAAGGGCTGCAGAGACCTCACCCTGCGTCACTCAGGTGGAATATGTGTGTTGACCCAGACAGTAAATGAATGGTACCTGGTCGTTCAGCGGAATCCCTCTTCCCATCTTCATTCGATTCTCCTCCGGGTGGTAGTCGTCAGCGTCATAGAATTTCCATCCCAGCTTCAGAACAAAGTGAAAGGATACGTGTATGTGGCAGGCAGTTGGGCCCATGTGACAGCCACTGTGGGGTTGCTGATACTAACGGCTACGTGCGGAAACAATCCCACCTCCCTCTGTCCCCATCAGCCCCAAGGACAACCCTAGCAGTGGAGAGCCTTGTCATGCCATTGCACAGTCCCCCGTGGCTGGGCTGCTGCAGCCCCTTTATTTATTCATCACTATTTGTAATCACCAAGGGGAAAACCAATTGCTCCAGTGGGTTCAAGGCCGTGTGGAGGTGTCTATCCAAATTACTACCGCCCAGAGAAAAGGCGAGAAGCGGCAAGAATACAGTGGCACGTGCACTGAGGAGGCATTAGCGCAGGTTACCTCGGATGCCAGCAGGGCGCCCACGGTCGATCTGTTGAGAGGACACAGGTGTTCCCATTACTGCCCTTGCGCAACACGTGGCACTTCCTTCCACCCAAGGACGCCCAGAAAAGAGACGGCTGCCCCAGCCAGTGTTGAAACACCAATCCCCCTGTGATCCTAAAGCAGTGATGCCCCTGACCCTGGAGTCTAGAAACTGGCCTTAGCTGCCTCCAGGAATGTCAGTGAAGACATTCTTAGCCAGCTACCACTATTTCTATTTCAAAAGACAATATATAAGATCTCATTAAACCCCTGAAGTTTTTTCTTCAGTAATCAGTTTTTTGGTCCCTATTGCGTAGATGTTTATTTGTTTGTGAGAAAATACTGATTAAAAAAGTGATAAAATTCTATTAAGGATATCCAATAGGAGGGGTCTGATGGAGGATTTTATCTTGGGCAGCACGCACGCAAAGTTCAGGGTACTCATAAAAGCATAAAAACATTGCCTGGGGTTTAGGACATACTCCTAAAGGACAGGGGAAATGACTGAAGAATTACCAGCACTTGTTAAGATCGGGAGTTAAATGTGCTTCATGCAAAACATCTGCTGACAATCTGCATGTGCCCTAATGGGCAGCACGTGCGAGTGAAAAGGGTTTGGGTCTCAGAACTGGAGCCTGGGGCCAGCCACAGTCACCTTCTGCTGCTAAATGACTGTGCTCCTGGGCCAAGCACCTGTTCCTCTAAGCCTCAGTTTTTTCACCTGCAAAACAAGGGAACAGAGCTGCATGATGTACCTGTTCACCTCATTTCATCTTTATTGAGCACGTCTAGCTCCCAGTATATACTGGTGAGCCCACTGAGACACGTTCTCAGCCATCTCGAGGCGTGCAGTCTAGCACCACAGGTAGGGGTGGAGGCCAAAAGACAATGATTGAAGTACTTTCTTGCTTGCAATTTCTAAAATGCTGCCCAAGCTCCAATTATTTAGCTACCACCTTCATAATTTTCACTCTATCCTCATGCCATTTCATCAAGCCCTCTCTCTCCAGTCTTGCACACCATCTCTACAATTATTTGCTTGATATTTTCATTTGTTTCATTTTTAAAAAATTAAATAAGTGTGTTAAACAAGGGAACTCTCTTTCTATTCCTTATACAAGCTATCATAATTTGCCTTAAATATAAAGTAAGTAAAAAGGTATATACAGGCTGGGTGCAGTGGCTCACGCCTGTAAGCCTGTAAGCCTCTGGGAGGCCGAGGCGGGCGGATCGTTTGAGCTCAGGAGTTTGAGACCAGCCTGAGCAAGAGCGAGACTTCGTCTCTACTAAAAGAAAAAAAAAAAGAAAGAAATTAGCTGGACAACTAAAAATATATATATAGAGAAAAATTAGCTGGGCATGGTGGCGCATGGCTGTAGTCCCAGCTACTCGGGAGGTTAAGGCAGGAGGATTGCTTGAACCCAGGAGTTTGAGGTTGCTGTGAGCTAGGATGATGCCACAGCACTCACTCTAGCCCGGGCAACAAAGCAAGACTCTGTCTCAAAAAAAAAAAAAAAAAAGAATTGTCTTCCAATAATATCCACCCCTTGTTTCTATACTCTCTTGACTTCTGGAAAACTTTCCCAGGAGGATGCCACTCTGTTGGTCACTGATTAATCTGACTACCTGAGGCTGGCACCAAATCCATTCAATTTGTCACATACAGCATTAATAA
>CAUYSK010015477.1:0-14553 GCA_963575035.1 Avahi laniger | reverse complement strand
AGGGGGTCTGGAATAGTCTAAGGAGGCCTTGCAGAGGGAGGATTATTAATTTAGCCCTAAAGGATGAGTAGGAATTGGGTAAGAGTGGGAAAGAGTATTGAAAAGATCAAGAGAACATGCCAGCAAAGATCTGGAGTCAGGAATGGTTCATCTGAAGGAGGCCTGGGTAGAGGTGAGGGTGGCCAAGTTCGAGGGCCTGAAACGGGAATTTGGACTGACCTTCAGTACAGGACAGCCCTCCACGACAGAGACTTGTCCAGGCCAAACCGTCAACGGCACCCAGGCTGAGAACCCCGCCCCAAACGCACTGTACCGGGCCCTCCTTTGTCAGCATGGGGCGCCGGCTGCTGTACTTGTTCCTGGTTGACTTAATGTTTTAGGGTTTAAACAATGAAGTGCTATTTCCTCCCCTCTGTCCATCTTTCTTTTTTTGTTCTTTAAAGTAGAAAAGAATTTCAGCATTATGTTCTATTTTTGCCGGGTGGGGGGAGAATGAGTAAGTGCTATTAAGTCTGGTTTTTTCTAGGTGGTTTTCTAAGATTTCATCCTCTTATGCATTGGGCTTTTACTTTCCCTTCCCTATATCTGTTACGTTCCAAATAACTGGACAATACAGTTAAATATGGTTCTGTGCCCCTTAACGTGATCGTTATAATGTGATTATCTTATTATCCCAGGTGCTTTGGAGCCAAGATACTAGCGAGGTATTTTTTTACTTTCTCTAAAGTGAGACAGAAGGTGCCAAGCAGAGGAAGCGCTGTATGGTTTTGTTTAAAAGACAGTGGCATGTGGGAGCCAAGTGTTTGCTTCATGGTGACAAATACTGAAACCAAAAGAGGCAAAATAGAATGCCAAGATTCTCCTCATTTCCCGAGAGAGGATTGGGAAGTAGAGAGAGAACCTTAGGTTTGTTGGGTTCGAGAATGGGCAGTGTCCCTCTGAGAAGTGACACCGTCCTCTCTTTCCAGTGCTATATGTTCCACATGTACGTCGGGGTCCGTGCCGGGGGTGGTATCGGTGATGAAATTGAAGACCCAGCGGGAGATGAATATGAGATCTATCGAATCATCTTTGATATCACTTTCTTCTTCTTTGTCATTGTCATTCTGTTGGCCATAATACAAGGTAAGCATCATCCTCCCTGACGCTCAAGAAAATCTAGAATTTGAGCCACATATTGCTGAAGCTAATGTTCAAGGTGGGGTAAGAATGTCAAGGGTTTTCTGGAAAAGCCAAATAGAACTTTTCCTTTCAGTATTTCTTCATTGTGAAATCTGTAGAGGGAAATACAAAGAAGCCCGGGAGCCTGGTGTCAGAGGGGATGGATGTAGTTTTCCTTTGTCATCTTTCAAATAACACAATGGAAAGAGCACTTTCCTTGGTTTGAATCACAGCCCTGGGGCTCAGACTCGTGTTTGTGAGTCTTCATGAGTGTGAGTGGGTGAGCCATTTAACGCCTCTGGGTCTGTCTAATGGAAATTGTGTAAATCTGTAAGTCCTATGGTTGTTGAGAGGTTTAAAAAAATGACATTCTTTCAGGTACCTAATGCAATACCTGATGCATAATCAATGCCTTATAAATAATCATAGAACTATTATCATTATTGAATACCTACTATGTGCCAGGCACATGTATTAACTAATTGTACCCTTTCCCTAACCTTGTGAGAATGGGACTGTGATTGACATTTTACATGTGAAGTAACTAACTGAGCCACGGTAAATCTAAGTAACTTGGCCAAAGTGAACACGAGTTGGCACAGCTAACCAGTGTCGGGGCTGGAGTCCACCCACAGCCCGGGATCCGGAGCCCTCACTTACAACCACAGTGCCGTGTTAACCTGCTGGTTCTTCCTTTTAGTTCAGGGTGACCTGGAGTGTGGTGGTTTTCTCTCTCGGAAGAATCACTCGTGTTATCTCTTCTGCCTAACACATTTATTCTGGCTTGAATTAAATACCTATAAATGTGACAATACCCTTGAAGTCCCACAGGCATACGGTGGCACTGTTTTTTTGTAAAGTGCATGGACAAGTTTAAGGGACTCATAATTCATTCGTTATGTCTTTTTGAGTGTTTTGTAAACCACAGTGTGTTTTATAAGAGGGAAAAGTCATAAAACACATGGGAGGAAGCGTGCGGCCGGCAAGGCACGGGAGAGGAGGAGGCGGTTGGCTCGGCAGTCAGTTTCCGATTGCTGCCATTAATGAAATTACAGAAAGTTCACTACGGAGGAACTTGTGAAAAAAGTGATTTGATGGAAATTTCTCACAGTTTAGATGGTCATATTTTATTTTCAAATGAGTCCTTGAGAAATCTTGTTCATGGAGTTTTCGGTGCTTTTTACAACCCTAATCTCAGCTGCTCCTTTTCAGCACGGGACGCGTACCATCTGTCTGTACCAAGTGAGCAAAAGGTTTCTCCTGCTCCGGCACTTGATTCTAGAACCCTCTTCCAGTGAGCGCGTGCCCCAGTCACTGCGTGTCCTTCTGCCCCCAAGGCGAGAACTCCACCTCCCTCGGAGGGGTCGCAGATCTCGCCCACACTTTTGCTGTGTTCTGAGCGTTTCCCAAGCTAGTTGTACATTTCCCTTCCCCTTGGAAGGATTCGCCAAGGAGCTATGAATTTAATTATTGTTCCCTGGTTGGTAAAGATTAAATTGAGTCTTTATTCGACATTAGGTCTAATTATCGATGCTTTTGGGGAGCTAAGAGACCAACAGGAGCAAGTCAAGGAAGACATGGAGGTAAGCCTCTCCGTGAGTGATGCAGCTTTTTTGTTGTTGTCGTGGGCGCTGGTTTTCCTCACTGCCTTTATCAAGAGAACCGTGAGCATGGGAGAAAGAGGGGAAAGGATACAAGCAACGTGTGGTTTCACGTGCCTGCTTTCCATTCAGGCAGCACATAGAGTTGAGCGGCGTGCTGGGCTAGAACTGTAGTGGGCTCCAAATCTGGACAGATAACAGTAGGACACCATCCTGCCCCTCAGGTGGTAGGAAGACCATTCATTTAAAACTGTAGAATCACTGACAAGTAAATCGATGATTATAAAGCAGTGCAATGAGCCCTTTATGAGAGTAAAGCCCAGAGTGCTGGGGTCTCCAGGCTGGAACCTAATTCACACCCGGATGATCACTGAACTTCCTAGAAGATGGGATGCCCAAGCCAAGATCTGAAGATCGTGGACGTGTGGTTGTGATGGCGACAGAGCAGAACATTTTAGGCAGCATCCCTGTCCCCTGCCTCCCACTGTGCACGTCTCCAGGGGTACCGTTCACGTAGGAGTCCATGAGAATGTTGCCACCTGGGATGGTAAGGCTCTGATTTTAGGGAATCTCATATACAGCTTTTTTCTTGGAAGTGTCAGTGGTTCAAGATGCAGCATTAGATTCTAGTGATGAGGCGGGAGAGGAATGCCAGAAAACGAACAGCCTAATCACTCATTTGAGAAATTCACAGTTTAACATACAGGCTGTGGGAAACAAGACAAGGGTTTTAAGTGGGGCAGCGAGGTGATCGGATTTGCATTTTTAAGAGATAGCTAACATTTAAAATATGGGGAGGGAACTAGAAACTGGGAGGAGCAGGGCAGGGAAGTGGGCTGTCAGCATTTTCCACGAGGGACGTTACGAGGCTTTTGCTAAAGACGTACCACTGAGGGCACAGCAACTAGATGGATTCCCACAGGGTTTGGGACGTGGAGTGAGACGAACGTGGTGACGGGCCAGATGCAGAAGATGAGGATGGAGCAAGCCGGGGGATACCCAGGTTTCAGCCAGGAGCCCCCAGGTGGGTGGTGGCACAGTTAGCCGACACGGGGAACCCAGAGGAAGAGCAGTTCCATGGATGAAGCTGATGAGTGTGGTTCGAACTTGTTAGTTTAAGAGACATCATCAGTGGAGTGCTGTAAAGTCCTGATTGTTCCCCCAAATTGCTGGATGTGGCCTCTCTGCTTTTAGCGGTTGTCGATCAATAAGTCAAGAAGAATTTTGTAAATTGTTATAATCATCTTGATTGTAGTTGCTAGAATCCAGAGCATCATAAACATGCTCCCATTGGTATCAAACAGCTTCTCATGGGCAGAGAAAGATAAGCGTCCGAGTCACACGAGGACGATAATTATTTAATTCATTTGAGTTGATGCACACGAAATTCTAACAGTGAAATGGAGGGTCGGCTTCTCCTTGGGTTTTGTGAAACAGGCCAGCAGGCGGCAGACCTAAGCAGGTGACTCTGCAGCAGGAGAGGTGTGGGCCGGAGGAGGGAGAAGCAAAAAGACCAGGTGCTTCTGTTCCTAGAGTTGAAAGATTTCCCTGTGCATGTCTGCTGGTTAACTCTGTAGCTAGCACAGTGCCTGGCGTGTGGCAGTCCCTCACCGAATCACCCGTGGAAGGCCTCATAGCTCGGTATTTGATTGGCACACCCCCGAAGAAAGCAGTCTGCACCTGTTCCCCCTCGGTCATCAGACTTTGTTCAAGTAGGCACTAAATTAGCAGTCACAGTTGAGGGCACAGTTAATCCTGCCTAGATAACTTAAGTCAGTGTCGTGAACAAGGATGATCACTGAGCCTGGATGTTTTCCCCTGAGCTGGAGAAAATAGGGAAAAGACGCCGCTCTTCAGGCATCGTTATCCTGTGCTCTTTCTGCATCTGTTGCGTCTTGCTGCTGGTACCTGCGTCATTTAAACCAACAACAAAATACCATCGTGGCAACAGTTAAATGTCTGTTCACGAGCTTGGCGCGAGCTCCGGTGATGATCTTCGACATCGATGTGTGTCATACAGCTGCCCCTACATGGCAAGTTATGTCTTCCTTTCCTTATGCTTCCTGAACTCTCTGACGTTGTACTCTTTCCCTTTGTCCTCTAGACCAAATGCTTCATCTGCGGGATAGGCAACGATTACTTCGACACAGTGCCACATGGCTTTGAAACCCACACTTTACAGGAGCACAACTTGGCCAATTACCTGTGAGTGTGCACGTCTCAGACTCTTCCACCTCTCCCTGTAGCCACGGGTCCCCCCATCTCGGGAAGCTGGAGAAACAGGGGAGAGAGCGGCTGCTTTTTCTCCACGGTGGCCGCGGATTCTTTGAGAGAAAGACCAGCAGCCAGTGGAGTGGCTCTCTTTTCCTCTGGAGTAGGTTGTCTTCAGAAATGAAGTTGCTGCTCTTCACATAAAGGATACTTTCTGAAACTTAAAATGGAAAGGAGGGCGGGGGGAGCAGAGCCTCAGGGAGCCGTGCCCCTGTTTCTCGTTTCAGACAGGACTCCTACAGCTGCTTCCTAGAGATACATGAATCTGAATTTTTCTCCTCTGAGGACTTACAGATCTCTCCAGCCACTATTGGAAACCCAGTTAAAAGCTGCCCCTCCCTTTTTTTTAATACCTAGAAATCTGGCCATTACTTGGGACTAGCCAAAACCATAGTTTGGTAAAATGCTGTTCTTACTCATTTTCTGACCCAATTTTAATATCAAACAGAAGAGGTACATAGGTGCAGAGTGGCATTATCGGGGAAAAAATGGTTTAACAGTATTCAGTTGAACTGGACCAGTAAATTAGAACTCCTTATTAAGCTAGTCGTCAGTTAAAATTCATCAGTATTGATTCCATTCTGACAAAAATGTGTATATTGCCAACTTGAAGCCAAAGTGCCTCCAGGGTGAAAATGTGGGTCAGATCAGAAAAGTCAATTACCTCTTTCTGGTACACTGTAATTAATTTTTCAAAAAGTGTTTATGTGGTGTTCTCCCTGCCTACCAAAATTAAATGCAACATATAACATATAAATATATGCCATGTTTATACTGATACTTTCATACAATACATTTCTGATCAGTCTCTCTGTACCTGTAGGTTTTTTCTGATGTATCTCATAAACAAAGATGAGACAGAACACACAGGACAGGTAGGTAAACAGCGACTATATATCATCTTCTGAAAGGGATGATGGAGAAACCCTACACTTGTCTGTCACGTTGGAACAAAATGTGTACATTCAACAGTAAGGGCTGGAATTACTTTCAGATGCCAGTTGTGGTATCTTGATATAAAATTCCTGTTATCGTGGATATGGGTGAAAAAGATTGCCTTTGTTAAAAAAAGGAAAATCCTAATTTCACTTAAAACAATAAACTTTTATTAACTGAAAATACTGGGTTTGAGTTTTGAAAGCCCTGTTATAAGAAAATTGAGTGTTCTTAATTGTTGTATAAAGTCCTTGATTGCTTAATCAGATAGTAGATGATTTCAAATGAACTTTCACCCACAGTGTTATGGTTAGTTAAAAAGGACTGCACATTAAATGTCTAAGGTTTTTAAGCTATTTGAAATTCTTCTTCTATGAGTGTTCACCACAAATTGTTAATAGTCTGAATTTGAAGTATGCAACAATTACTACTAATAATATTTTAAGAGAACCCTCAAAAACATATACCATAAATATATTTTTAATTATTATTATATTATGGTCAGGATGAAGATTGATTATTTGTTTAGTAGTAGAAGTAAATAAGATCTGGTATAGTTAGAATCTATGGAAATCTGCGGTCCCCAAGCCCTAGGCCGAGGCCCAGTACCACCCCTGATGCCAGCACAGTTCCCGATGCCAAAAAAGTTGGGGACTGCTGATCTAAATGAACCTGGACCTCTCAAAGTACATGTGATATGTGTAACAACCAAGTTGAGTTTCTAACCTATATTTTGTGTTCGCACAGATTTGGGGGAAAATGTTAATACGTTTCCTTTACTTTTACAGGAATCTTATGTCTGGAAGATGTATCAGGAAAGGTGCTGGGAATTTTTCCCAGCAGGGGATTGTTTCCGGAAACAGTATGAAGACCAGCTAAATTAAACTCACATCCTGATCACCTCTAAAAACCAAAATACTCTCTCTCTTTCTCTCTCTCTCTCAATCTCTCCCTCTCTCAATCTTTGCTCTCTTGGAAACATCTCGCTGATTTTGTGAGTTGCCAGCGTTGTGTGCTCTCTGGGAGCATCGAAGCTCTGTGTCTGAAGACCTGGCTGTGTTTGCCCCCCACCATGTGTATTTTCTTTGAGAATAAAGACTGCAGAATAATCTAAACTCATAAACAGACAATATAGAAACTCTGGAAAGAAAACCATTCTGAACACTATCATAACACACAGATTTTCTTCTGAGACTCTTAGAAGTCTCTTTGAGCTACGGGACCTTCACAGAGACACGTGGCAGCCACATTCACCCAGCCTCTTTATTTCGCCATCCTGGAAGGGAACTGTCTAATGGTCACAGAGCACTGTAGCACTTAACAGATTGCCGTGGACACCAGTCGCGAAGGGAAATAGTGCCTTACTATATGTGGGTTGAGCTATGCAGAAGAAATGTGCATGAAAAAACCATCTTTATTTTCTTTATGTCGACTTTCCTTTCTTAGTTAGATTGATTTTGTGATTTTTTTTTTTTTCCTATATTCTTTGGTGGGGGAGGGTAAGAAAAGCAGTTTGCACACCTTTTTAAAAAGATGGTGGTATGTCTCAGGAAGAAAGGAGGCTCTTCTCATTCAGCTAAATTCACATTTGCCCTCCCCATGTGCTCCTGCTATTATTTTGGTAATGCTCTGATGCAACATTGCAACTTTATGAAATCTTTGTATGAAAACGAAAAGACTGCAAAAAACACACTTTCAAAAGAAATCATTCATTGCATGTTTATTATGCAAGTTTAAATGAACAAAGAAAACCTTCAGAAGCAAGTTGAACAACGTGAGAGAACTTTCACGATAATTATAACCATAGTAATAAAGTGTCGTGGGCTTAATTGTATATTTGGAGCCAGTGTCATCCACCAACAATGTGATACATTATGAACTTGACAGTAGTTTTGGGTTTTTCTCTTTCTTTGAGCCACCTGTGATCAGTTGTTGATTAAGGACTTCTTGTCAGGCCATTTTTTAATATCAAAGCTGAAGCAATATCCATTCAGGGATTTCATCAGTTGCATCACGAAACGTGGATGATAATATATATCACTCCATTTTTTTTTTCCATTTTGAGTCCTTTTAAATGTAATGTGAATCTTTACAATTAAAAAGACAGAATCAGAATGGAAGCGAGATCATTTTGCAAACATTGGAGCTCTTTTATTACAAGTCTGCTTGTTAATTTTAGAATTGTAAAACTGCTCTGATTAAACTATTTAACTAACTTTCTCATCCTCTTCTTTTTCCATTTAACTTGTAACTGGGTCTGGTAACTGGTAATCTGAGGTGGGTATAGGACAGTCCCAGACACTTCCCTGAGACCTTTAACACTGTCAGATTTTCTTGTAGCTCAGCAAGTTTTCCGTATTTACGATTGTGGAGTCTCAGAGTCACCGGGCACCTGGCCCATCCCTCTCATTTCCCTGTCATGAGGGTCATCCAGACCTCTTGAAAACCTCCAATGACAGAAAAAAAAAAATCACTGTGTCCCAAATTAAGAAATTTAGAAATCTCTCCTTTGCTCAGGAAATGTTCATTTCCTATGATAATAGGAATCTATTTTCTGCCTTAATATGGAAGAGAATTGGTGCATAATAAGTGGTGTATTAAACACTTGAATACCAATTGGACACTTGCTGATTGCCAAGGATTGTGCTGGGTACCTGTGACATATCTATCATCTGTCATTTTATACTTTATCAGCACAACATCAGATTTCCTCCTTTGTATTCTGGTATAACTTTTATTTTGGGGGAGAAACAAATTTAGCCATACCGTGGGAATTTTCAAGCCTGCTCAGGGAGGTGATCTGATGCTCCGAGGAGTCCGAATAAAATAAATCAGGTCAGCTCCATAAAACATCAAAGAGCACATTACCCTTTGCCATTAACACTGCAGAGGAAGCATCTGGCGGAGAGGAATAAATATTTTTCCAGGACATAAAGTCCACTGATAGATTCAGGTCTTCTTTTTATAATGCCCAAATCAGAGTTGACACGAAACAACAGTACAGGTGAGAGGTGAGTGAATAAATTCATAGTTGTCCCTAGATTTTGCAGGCTCTTGTAAGCTCTCTTGGCTGACTCCTCCCAGCTTTAAAGCCCCAGGAGGTGGCAGAAGTACTCTGGGAGAAAGAGGGAGAGAGGCTGGAATTTGGGGAAGGAAGCCTTCCTTGGACAGTGGGCTTCGCAGGCACATCCGTGTGGGAGGGAAAGTCAAGGAGCAGGGCTGGTCACCTGAGAAAGTCACACCCTTCCCAGCCTCATTGGTCAACAGAGGAGGACCTGCCTGCCTTCCCTTCTCAAGGCCTCAGAAGTAGAAGTAGAAAGGGATGGTCTCCAGGTTCTAGGAATTCAACCAGCTAGACAATCAACCTGTTCTGCAGCCCTTTGTTTATGAGGCCTGTGGCTACCCAGCTGGCTGAAAGTAGCCCCTGATAGACTCTGGCAGCTTATGGATGAACTCCAGTGAGATTTCCTCATTGCCATGCTGAAGTCTCCACCCCAGGAGGAGTTACAGCTTCGTTACCATAACATGGGACCTGTGTGCTACCATGACAAACTAATGATGCGTGTGCAATGGGAACCCCTCCCCTACATGTGATGACACATTTTTTTCTCTCTCCACTGCCCCATAAAAACCCCATGCCACTTTCCCTCCAGGAGACACTGCTTTGAAGAATATTCCTGATGCTCCCCTTACTTGCTGAAAGTAAGTAATAACTAACTGCTCCTGATCAAGACCCATGTTCTCCCAGAGAGTTGTTTGTTACTCGCCAGGTGAAAGAACCCAGATCTTTCGGGAAACAAAAGGGGAGAGGGAGCTTTTCTTTATCAGCATTAATTTTCCCATGAAATGTCTCAGTGTATGTCAAACACATGTGGTTGTCCACTTCCCTGATTGTACTCAGGGCTGCTTTACCCAAATTCAAGAAATGCAATCATTTTAGAAACTTTATACCAATATTGCAACATACACGAAGAACATTGTAATGAATACTCACATACTTCTATCTCAGCTTCAACGCTTACAAACATCATTCTGCCCTAATTATTTCATCTAGTCCTCTCATCTGTTTTTCCTGGAAACATCTTTTGAATCTGTGCCATAAAATAAGTTTAGATGCATAATTTAAGTTGATCTTCCAAATACACTCTGGCTTTGAATGTCTAAATGGTACTCCTTGGATGGAGAGTCATTATTTTTTCATGTGCAGGAAGCTGTTTGTTCTCAGCCCCTCAAAAACTCATTTAAAAATCATATTGTAATGAAAATACTTTATGCCTGATTGTAAAAATCTCATCTAGGAAAATTGGACATTTTTTTCACTCTCTTTACTGGGGAAATGTTCATATTTTTCTTAAGCTCCCATTTTCTAGGTGAATATACCAATGTGGCCCTCATTGCTGTTAAGGTCTTTGAGTGGCTGTCAGAGGTGAGTACCTCATTTCCTCTGGACACAGTAAAAGAGAATTTTTGAAAATTTATTACATTTACCCAAGCCTGGAATTCACGTAAACTTGACATGAAAAAGGCTTGAACAGTTAGACATCCCCCAAACTATTTCATAAATGTCTGTTGTGTTGTGAAGAGGATGACCTCACTGTTACCTTACTGATAACATCTCTGCCAAGCACTCTGAAATATCTGTAATAGCAGCTGGATAAAAAGCATCTTGATCTAGATACAAGTGCAGGGACGGCACCTGGGTTTTTTAATAGCCATAAATATTAACAGCACACACCTCTAACAGGACAAGGTTCAGTATCATATCATCTAAAATGGTGTCATAATTTACTTGCATAGCTAATGTGAATATAAAACAGGGAGCTAAATAAAGTTCCGTGTTCCCAGAATCACAGGGTTTTTTATAACGTCACAAGTCAGTACAGAAACAAGAAGAAGCAGGTAACACTAATTTCTGCATTTAGATAACATTCCAGGACTCCTAGGAAGTTGGCGTTGGAAGGGATTTAAGCAATCACGTTGCAGATGGAGCCATTTAGGCATGTTCAAATGGCTTGTCTGAACTCACAGCGCTGGTTAGCGGACGAGCTGGAGCTTGTTCAAAGAAGTCATTTTTGTTGTTGTTAATCTTTTTTCTCTTACAACCAGAATGGTTTGAAAAATAACAGGTTCCTTATGACGTCGCAAAAGTGAAATAGGAAAACAGTTACAAAAGTTTTTGATGATATAACGATGTTCACTAATATTCTGCTTCTGTGACAAGGGGAATTCTGGAAGTGATTACATCAGATGAGTAACTGGCTTCAAAATGCACCATTAATCATAGCTAATTCTGAATAAAGAAACCAAGTGTCAATTTTAGTGCAAGACAAAAGGGAAAGCTTCAATTTGATATTTTGCTTTGGTATCTACATTATTTCTATACGGAACTCTATAGAATGTTTCTTTGGTTTGCCGTAACTGTCTATAAGTTACTGTATCATGGCTAAAAAGATCCAGTTCCAGTTATAATATTCATCATGATTAAAATAATATTCATCATGATTAAAATAATTTTAGTTCATATTTTCCTTAAAGATTTTGGATATCATTGGAGAGAATAGGTTTTAGGGGATCAAAGAATCTACATGTTAGTGTCTCAGTGGTGTTTTAATGGCAAAGGAGCATCTCATTTGCCTTTCATATGTCAGGGAGGAAAAACTTTACCCTGTTATGTTAGGTATTTGGAGGCTTGCAAATTAAATTGGCAAATGGCAGATTTAGCAAGAGAAAAGAAAGATTTTTATTCACATATGTACCTGGAAGTTTACAGGAAAATATGACTCAAGGAGGCTGCACAAATCTGGGAGCTAGATACCATTTGAACGGGATAGGATGGGGCAGAGGGGCACCTCTGGAAAAACGAATAATTTCTAGTAAATGGAGAGAAAGGGCACTTTTGGAAAAACAAATAACTCTTTGGAAAGATAAATGGGCCCCAAGGAGACTAGATGGGAGACAGTTTTGTGACAATGTCTGTTTGGGCGTGGTTTATGTTCCTGACTCCTGTCTCCAAGAAGAGAAGATTAGCGTTGCTCTTAGGGACGGGTTTATGAAGACCGAGTTCTTTTGGGAAGCTCTACTTTTAGGCAGGTAAGGAATTTCAGAACTCAAATGCCTTCAGCTTAAAATAATTTTTATGTCACAGTGGCTTATCGTAGACTCTGTCACCTGCCAACCCCACATACCTGTAATTTGTTCCAGCTCCCTTCATACATCATCATTTTTATGTGTATTTTCTTCCAAGAAATCTATGGATTTGATATATGTACACGCTACCTTCATTAAGCACTGCTAAATAAGCCTTTGAATTTTTGTTTGTAGGAAAAATAATTTACTTTTTATAGGTCTGGCTAACATCATTAAGTATCATTAAATATAAAATGTAATGCTCCTAACATGAGCAATACTATATTAACATTTAAGTAGAAATTCTAGTTAATAAGCTTTTTAAAAGACTACCAAACCTGAAATTTATCGCACATTGTAATTTGAATTACCTGCAGTTTTGAACTTTATGCTCACAAGTATATTAAAAGTAGGTATACCTAATATTTTATATATACATTCAGAAATATAGATGTAGATAGACTTAATGTCAAGAATAATAAAAGTAACAGAATGCCTTGAGATGATTCTACTTGTTATTACCAGAAAGATAAATTGGAACTATTTATTTAAGCTTTTAATATTATGACCAAACTACAGAGCCTCCTCCCTCCTACAGAAAATAAAGATGAATGAAACGGAACCCTTGGCAAGCTATTATGAATTAATAAAAATTCATGACCAGATGATTATCAGTTTATTCGTCTTTTATTTATATACACGTAGAAGCAAAACAATTATTTAAGCAGTTTGGGGTGTGTGTGTGTGTGTGTGTGTGTGTGTGTGTGTGTGTGTTTACCAGTGAAATAAACTGGTAGAAACTCTTATGGTTTTGTTCAGAGAGTATAAATTGTGAAATGACTGTCTGCAAATAAAATGTCATGAAGGCTAAGTTCCAGAATGAGCTGAGGCTAAAAATGAGACACACAAAAATAAATAATTTATATTCCATACTTGGCATAACAACAGGAAAGAGCCTATTATTTGTTCATCCTGGGTGGTGCCTACATGATATCATCTTAGCCTGGTTCTCTTGAAGCTGGCCTCAGGCGAGGATTGAATTGCTTATACTTTTGGGGGCTGCCAGGACAGCAAGTGCAGGAAAGCAGGACTTGCATAAAAGAAGGATGTGCAGCAATGACAAGGAAAGAAAGCATGCCTGCGCTGGCTACCACGCCACCGTGAGCCAGGAGGAGAAGAGGCATTCAGTGGGCATGTCCAGTTGGCATGCTAGGACATCACGGGACATTCTGGAAAGAGAAACAGTGCCTTGGAATGGGCCATGGGAAGGAGGAAAAATGGGAGAGAAGCTGCCACTTCTCTTCCATCTCCTGCTGCCTATTGGTCAAAGTTCATCCAAAGGCACAACAAGTCCCCCTCCACCTGCTGGATTGAATCATCTGACCTGCAGGAGTCCATTCTGGGTACTGAATCCACACTGCGTAGCAGGCAGTTACAGCCCAGTGTGGAAGTGGCGGGAAAAGCCTGAAATCCCAGGGCGCAGCTGGTCAGCCTGGCTACACAAGTGGGGGCAAAGGGAGGCCCGGCATGCCAAGGACAAGAGACCAGTGAGCCCCAGGCAGCAGGACCATGAGGTCCTGAGAAAGGTTGTCTCATGCAGGAAGCTTAAGTGGGGTCAGTGGCTGGAGACCCAGGAAGCAGGTGGCACCAGGGAATCTGAGGAGGCAGGTGAGATCCGGATCTGATACCAGTGTCCATCGTTCAATTTTCCTTTGGCTTTTCATATGTTTAAAATGTTTAATAATCAAAAATGAGTTACAAGAAGTAGCTTCTAAGCTTGGGGAATGTGGCATAATGCTACAGGTCACAGAAAGAACAAATTTTTCTTAATGTCTACTTTACTTCCATTTCCTCCAATAAGGAGAACGGTACAGTTAATTATTTGAATAAAAAACATAAATGATCTGCTCATGAAATTTGAAAAATACAAGTTCCTTACGATGTCATAGAAAAAAAAATTCTGTTTTGTTCCAAGAAGTTACAGAGCCTCTTGTTAGAAGCAATAAAAAGATGTATTTTGCTCAACTTTTCAGTGGTCTTTTAATACTTCTGCCAACAGTGTGCTACACAACTCTGGGAAGTATAGTGTTCCCTGTGAAAAGGATTTAAGTAGAGGCTGCATGGTAATTTTTCAGTATTCCTAGAAAACATTTTCTCAGTATAAGTGCACAAAAATCATCTGGGAATTTATAAATAATTCATACTCCTCAGACATACCCCCAAAGGCAGTAAGTCTTCAGTTAATGTCATCAGTAGGTTCTTAGAAATTATGACTTTAAACAAAACAACATATAACAAACCAATTTTTTTTTTTAATTTTTATTTTTTAGAGACAGGGTCTTACTCTGTTGCCCAGGCTCCTAGATTGCAGTGGTGTGATCATAACTCCCTGCAACCTCCAACTTCTAGGCTCAAGTGATCCTTCTGCCTCAGCCTCCTGGGTAGCTAGGACTACAGG
>CAUYSK010015476.1:0-33672 GCA_963575035.1 Avahi laniger | reverse complement strand
CTTTATCTTTTCAAGTTTAAACTCACTACTTTAAAGAGCATCATATAATACATAATATGAAATTAAATTTCTAAATTAGAAAATAGAGTTTTTTAAAATATGTTTTTCCAGACATAATATTCTATTTTATTAGAGAAATATGTATTAATCTCTATTATAGTCATTTATATTTTCTGAAATTCTTCCCCTAGCGAGGCCTCTTTTTTAAACTGGAAGAAATAGAAAGTTGCATATAACAAAAAAAAAAGATAGAAAAATTGTATCAATGATTATATACAAAACATTCTACAGGGTGGCTTTTGAATGTTATCTCTGTTGTAAATGAGCTGACAAGGGGCAAATTAAGTTTAATGTAGACAAACGCAACGTTAAATTTCATATTTGGTTCAAAACCATAAACACAAGCATAAAATAAATGGAAGCAAATCATAGAAAGACTTTCAAAGTGACCTTGGAATCATAGTGAACCATTCTCAGGCTGAACAGAGAAAACTGGAAAATGTCTGTTAGTATCTTACGCTAGCTCACAGCTCACAACCTAATGAAGAAAAATACTATCATTAAAACAAGTTAAGAATGTTCTTCTCAGCTATGGTCTACAAATTACTTAGGAAATGTGACAGCACTTGAGACAGTACGGTAAAATATGGCCACCCAAATGAGCTTATAACTAAGGGATGCTACATATGAAGATGGATCAGAAATATAAATTTATTCAGGTAGTGGCAAAGGTGATTGATTTGTTTTAGTACAGATAACTTGATGGAATGGAAACAACATGACCTGAATCAGCATTTGAATTTAACCAAATTAATACATATATTTATATATTTATTTTCTAACTTATATATGAATGCTAGGTATACATGTGTACATAATATATATGTTCGTCAATGAATGCGACAGGCATTCAAAACCTGGGGTTCATGCTTTCCTTGTGAGTCCCTGATGTCGTACATATGTTGATATGTGCATTTTTCTGAGGAGAAAAATGTTTACTTCAGATTCTCCAGGCATCTGAGGCTTAAACATATTTGTGAAAGAACCATTCACTGTATTAGAATGTTAGGAACTAGAATATTGGGTCACAAGTAAGGGCTTTTAAGCAATATAAAAAAGAAAAAGAAAAGTAGTAACAAATCAAGGGAAGCATTTTTAAAACCTTTGGCTGGTTTATTCAACAGATAAGAGGCTTAGAAAAGTCATATTTAAACTAACTCTAGTGCCCAGAGGAATGATTGTGACACTTGAGAACAGTGTTTCTGAGTCCAAAATACGTGTTACAGCTAACCTGGCACTAACCATCAAAGCATGATCTTCTTGCTCATTAAATTATGATTATGATCAGTAATGTAATATACAGAATGTTACTTAATGCAGAATGAAGGGAGGCTAGTCATTTTTTGAGTTGTCACTTGGGACATTTTGTACGAGAATTCACATTTCATGTTATGATTCATTGCATTCAATATAACAGAACTGGGTGCTTCCAGAAATGATAAAGCTGAAAGCTTTGGCTCAACAACTTAAAACAAAATCAGGGAAGCAGGGCCTGAGGGGGGGAGGGGGGGCAAGGGCAACACACGTAACCTAAACATCTGTACCCCCATATTATGCTGAAATAAAAAAAAAATCAGGGAAGCAGGTGACTAACACTGCTATAGTTAATGATTCTAGAAAATTCTACCAATCTTTTCTTTCTTTCCATCTCCTTTTTACACAACCCCATTCATGTCTGGCTAATTGTGAAAAACCTCTAAGTGCACAATTTCTATTGGGACTTCTTTTGCTGTAATTAATTTTTGCTGTTTGATGTAAAGGTCCAAACTATAAATTGACAGGAAGCCAGCTGGTACAGTGATGAAATTCAAGACAATATACCTAATGAAAAAGCTCCAAGCTCTGTTAGCTGAACATTTTGATTAGCGGGTTTGTGTGTTTTGTTTCTCTAAACTGTAATGCATACTAATTTTACCTAGGAATTAATTAAAGTCTATCACAGCCTCCATGCTGTGGATGCTATATAATTTGTTGCTGCTCCCAAGTTTATGTATATATGAAAATAATGTATCGTCCTAATGAAAATATAAAAACTTTAGCTCCTACTCCTCTTAACTCTACTAAAGACTAACTTTTAAAAGGCAGTGTCTATTTTACAATCAAATGCTTTGGTCACTATTTTAAAACTAAATGCTTTGATTTCTTGGTTCTTCCATGGAGTCTTTCACATATATACCTCCTTTAAAAGGTACAAGTCGAAGAATATATTCTAAATCGCATGGCCTGTTATATTGCTCATATTTTCAACTCTAACACAAGAATATAATTTTAAGATTACTTAAGTGTATTTTATGTATTAGATAACATGCTTAATATATATCAGCATGATCCTTGTTCTCATAGAGGTTAAAATGTAATAGGAAAGAGAAACAGAATTAAACAACTGTAAAGAGCACATGGAAAGGCTCTGAGAAGGCAGGGCAGCAAGCTAAAGCAGGGCAGGTATGAAATGTCAATACACAGGGAGAAGAGGAAGAGTCAGTCTTAACTAATTTTTGAATTCTGGAAAATTACCTTTGGTATTAACAAACAAAAACATCTTTGCATACTAGGTGTGCACCTGGATTTGAGAGACATACAAGGAATTGACGCTATGAGAATGGATGGAATTACCTGGGAAAAATATGTAGATAAGACTGGCAGAAAAGAAGGTATAATTAATGAAGTCTGAGGAACACTCACATTTCTAGGTGGTACGGAGGAAGAGGAGCATGGGAAGAAACTTGAGGAGGAAGGGCCAGAGAGACAGAAGGAAAACCATGGAAGGAAAGACATGGAAGACCGAACCCAGGGAAGAAGTGCTTCCAGAAGAAAAAATGGTCAACACTGTAAGTGCTGGTAAGCTGAATTAAAACCTGAAGTACTACAACAGATTTAGGGACAAAAAGGACACTGATGAATGGAAAGAGGAATAGCAGTGATGTCTGAGGATAAAGCCAAATAACTGAAAACTGTATCAAGTGTACGACATGCTTTAATTTTTTTGCTTGTTTGTGCTAGGATTCCCAAACAGGGAGGATTTAACCAAATATCCGAGAGAGAAAATGGTCATTCTTAACTACAGTTTTGTATTTATAAATTTTTAAATTCTGTGGTATTTATAGTACATACATGCCCCTCTTATAAAACATTAAAATAAAGAGACATATAGTATTAGCTTTTCTTAAAATTCCTATAGCAAATGTACAAACTATTTTTAGTAAAATACATGATAGATTCCACTCATTCATTCCCTAAAGAGGATGATGGTATGAGACAAATGATATATCTGCTTTCTTGTTCCACTTAATAATAGCGACTAATTTCCATGTCCCTGATACTATAAGAGCCGAAAGGGGCCAAAAATATGGTGCTGAATGTTAGATCCACAGTAACAAGGCTGGCCCATACCTTCACTCTGCCCCTGCTCTCCTAGTCCTCCCCCTGACATATTATGCATAAAAAGTCTTGAGGCAAAAGCCAAATGAGCTATGGGCGCTTGGAAAATAATTTTCAACTTGAACTTTGCTTACGCATGGCCAAATCCATCAATCCCTTTAAGTATTTATATGACTAGAGTTGATTTGGGTAGTAAGTTCTCATTAATAAGGTGCAGGATAGTAGAGAAGTAAACGCTTAGGTCAAGTGTTTTGATAAGAAAGATTTTCAAAATGAAATAAACAAAAACACTCTTTACTGCCAATATCCATAATTTAAAATCAGATTAACTTTATATTTCACATAGATGCGGTAGAATGAATGTAGACACATTTATAAGCCAATTTTGTTTGAAATGTTAAAGACTTAGCATTATTATATTGAAAGATAATTATACATCTCTAATGCTTTTATTTAAAAGAAGAAAATGGAAGAATATTTTAAATTAATGTAAAATGATCATAACCAATATTAAAATAATAGTCATGTCTTGAGAGCCTCTTATGTAGAGAGGGTGTGTGCTACAATTAGCAATTTTTTCAAATACTCTTCACAAAAACCCTAAAGGTGGGAGAGAACATTATTCCCATTTTCAGATAATAGATCAGAAAAGTAATGTGACTTTCTAAGGTTATGCAGGTTGAAAGTATCAAGACTAGTATTTAAACTTAGATCCGTCTGTGTTCTTTCCATTGTATCTGGCACTAGGTACTCGATTCAAATGACATTAACTGGAAACCTATTATGAATGTGCAGACATCAAGGAAGATAATGAAAGAGCTATAAAAAGATACGTAAGAGTATATTTTCAATTCTACTATCAAGTGTACAAATGAAGTATATTTATTGCTGACCTGTGCCTCCTTTGTACTTTGAATGTTTTGCTACTGTTGCTGTTATTATTTCACGTCATGGCTTTTTGGTCTCTGTGAGGCCTTTTTAAATCTCCCATAAAAAGGCTTTGGTGCTCCCTTTGTACTTCTACTTGCACTTGGATACATACTTTTTTCTATATTAAAGTAATTATTTAAATAGTGCAATTTTGTGTGTGTGTGTGTGTGCTGTTTTTGCCTTTCTATTAGACTGGGGACAGTCTATGTTTTCATTTATTATCTCTACTATCTAGTGTAATAACAAGCATTTAGTACACATTCAAAGATTTATTAAATAAGTGTTGAAAGAGAAAATGAAGTAAATCATGTTTGCTTCTCTTAGTTGACTATATATTCCTCATGTACAGTGTCTTTCTTTTTGAATACCCAGCTTGAAGCACAGAAACTCAGATGAAGAACATGTCTAAAAAATGTTTCTTTGGGATTGCAAAATTGGTTCTTATGAGGTCCATAAGAAAAAAAAAACAGGCAAAAGATATAATGGAACGGAAAAGAGGTAGATAAAGACGAACATATTTCTACATCATCAGGGAAGGGAGATGCAAACAAGAAGAGAGCAGATAAATCACTTAAGTTGTCTAAGAGGCAGTCTATTCTGAATGGCACACCAATAGGAGATATTAATACAATTTAAAGGTTCATGGTGCTATGTATACTTTGACCTATATGCTGGTTTTGGCACACTTTTTATTTGAAATAAATCATGAAAGTATAATGAAACCAAGGATAAAATAATGAACAAAACAAATGAGATTAAAATGAGTATTATTTCTTTGCAAACAAGATTGTAAGAATTAGATATTCTTTTTTTTTGAGATGGGGTCTCACTCTATTGCCAGATCGGAGTGCAGTGGCCTTATCATAGCTCACTGCATTCTTGAGCCCCTGGGCTCAAGCAATTCCTCCTGCCTCAGCCTCTAGATTAGCCAGGACTGCAGGCATGTGCCCCGGGGCCGAGCTAATTTTTCTATTTTTTTTGTAGAGATCATGTCTCATTTTTGCTCAGGCTGGTCTCAAATTCCTGCCCTCAAGTGATCCTCCTGCCTCGGCCTCCCAACGTGCTAGGGTTAGAGGCGTGAGCCACCGTGCCTGACCTAGATATTACTTTCTTAATAGGAAGATTAACAGCAACAGTAATGGACTTTTGTCATTCATTCAAAAGTCATTTTGATGTTTCATGAATCAGAGAACTCAAAATACTCTTTGAATTCTACACAAAAGAAATGATGGTTGGGGAGAGGAGTTCTTTTTAAAAATCATAACTGAATTCAGAGTTTTTGCAAGTAAGTTAAAAATGTCTTAGAAAATCATTTGCTTATGGACAGCCTTGTAAAAACTGTAAATGTTTCCTATGTGAATAGGGTACCAACTGAAACACTCCATACCTTTTTAAGTGATTAAAAAACAAGGCAGGAAAATAAGAATATGAAAAAAAAAAAGAATAAATTGGCTGATTATAAAATTGATTATATACATGGTTTTGTGGCTATTGTAACTTTAAGGTTTAGACTCAAAAGTTTACTAAATGAAGTCATATTTTGCTATTCTGTTTCCCTCAAATTTGTCTATAATTAGGATATGCTACCACTAAGTCAAGGTCAGTTCCTTGTGATCACCTCAAACATACATAGTGAAGGAGATTAACAACTTCCCTAGTTAATTATTCTTTAAGAGCTAAGCATAGAAATTTAAAAGGGACGAATATAACCACAGAAATAAAAAAGATTGGAAGGAAAACGTTTACTTAAATACTCTGTACTTGATAACTGACATCAGGTTAACTGAATGCTGGTATCATTCCCAGGCTAGAATAGTGTTTCAATGAGAATCCAAGGCTCATTCAAGGCATAGCCAGCCTCAGCTTTTCTAGGCTTCCATCTCCCGCAGCTTTTCTTCAGTAGTCAGCAGCCGTAACTCCCCAAGTAGAGAGACTTAACTACCTGCTCATAACTTAATCAAAGAACCAGTATCGGTCGCCTTTGGATGGTGCTTCTATCGGTCCACGTTCCTGCCAACACCTAGTTAGCCTTGTCTGCTTCCCGGCTATCAGCTCTTGCTTCCTCTCCAGCCACTGGTGCCAAAGAAATGAGGAAAAAAGTTCCATAGCAGCATGACACCTTGTGGGAAACACTATGAACTTCTTCCTCCAACAAAAAGAAAGGTTCTCAGTATTTGTACTTGCTTGCTTCGGGCCTCTCCCTTTGCTCTGGGTGATACTGATTTTGATTTTTAAAAATCATGACTACAAAGGTATGAATTGATCTATCACCTAGCTTTGAAGGTAATTAAAAAGGAGGGTTCAAAATCACATAAATGATCTTAATGTCTTTAAAACAATGACATTTAAAATATTATATACAAATCTTCTAGAAAGGTTGGACACAATATAAACAAATACCATGACCCTCCATATGGGTCAACCATACAATCTCCCATATGGCTAAGTCATTCTGCACTTCCATAAAAGATAAACTTCTAAATGAGAGAAATAGTTTGGCAAAGAAAAAAAACACAAACATGAAGCAATACAATTAATAATTTAGGGGGTGTTGCATTTAACTTTTGTAATATTTAACCATTTCATGACTTAAATTATGCCATTTATTAATAGAAATGCTCATCTCTACTATTCATACCTGCATGAGTAACGTTTCCTTATTATCCTTTGAGCTTTATCTCCCAATATGCACACCCCGCTTCAATAAAACCAGATGACATGTAGTAATCTGATCATGACCCAAGTTTCCTGCTTCTATGTCTTCTTTCCAGTAAGTTCTTTGACTTGTAATACCTAATTTTGTCTCTAGAAGTTCTGTCCATTCTTTATTAATGAGGTTAAATATTAGTTGCTATGAATGAGACATATCTTTCAGTTAAAACATTAATTTTTTTAGCTTAATAAATCACTTCTTAGAAAATAGACATTCCTTAACTTCCCTTTGTGGCTCCACGTTTTGTCCAGTGATTTACAAGAATTGTTATGTGAAAATTCTTTCAAATGGAGCTAACTTCAGTGATAGTCACTTTTTGCTCCTCTTCCTTCTTCCTTGTGGTTTGAAACTTTGAATGGGACAGTAGGAAGGGCAGTATTTTGATTCTGTGTCCTTTATTTTGTACAGTGAAATGTTCTGTACATGTAGATCCAAAATTAAGTGAATTTAATGTAATTGTACCAAAAATCTTAAAGGTATGATAAATACCTAAGTAGACTTCCATTCTTCAGATGAGAAACTATCTGTATAGTACAGAAGGAGGCTTCAAATGAAATATGCTATTATTACAGAACAAATACCTTATATATTTACTTAATGCTTACTCAAAATTAAAGATAACATCTTGAATTTTAAACAATATCAAGAAAACTATGCAAAAATGCAATAGCTTGCCTAAAGAGTAAAGAAATATCTAACAGACTCTAATTCTAAAAAGATTAAAATAAGAATCCAGAATTGTGGCATAACAGTTATCTGAGTCCCTCACAAACTGGTACATGAATGTATATATATGAAAAAGTTCCATCAAAGTTTTCTCCAAACTTCTTGAAACTTTACAAAGAATAATTAAATGTATCGGGTATTGGGGGGGTAAAAATAAACTTTTAACATTCCAAGTGACAGATGTCAAGACTCATGAATATCGAAATATTCATAACTTGGCAGATACGTTAGACTATCATCCAGGAATATATACATAATGACTTTAATGTTATTCCTGGGACCTATTAAAATAATAATTAAAGAAAGTTCTTATAAGAATGGTGGGAGCACAGGGTGTAAGCACCAAGAGGGTGAACTCTATTAAATGACTTATTTAACTACAAATTCTATTATATAGTTTTATGCTTTCAAATAATAATCTGATTATAAATTAGTCCAGTTTTCAGTTAAATAAAGAAAAATTATTCCTAGAGAAATTTTTTAAAAAGGCAAAATTATGTGCCATAAAGTGGATGAAACATGGGATACGGATACAAAAGACATAAAATTTAGTACTTATAATATGTGGTATGTTTTGTCACTTACATTACGTAACCTCAAGGTGTGTAACGTTTCACTTAACAAAGATTTAACTAAACACAAGGCATCGATCTAAATGTTTAACATCATTAAATATTTCAATTCTTACTAATGTCCAGTAAGATCGGTACCATTTAATCCCCCTTTTTCAGATGACGAAAGTGGGGCACAAGATTAAGTAACATGCCAAAGATGATAAAGCTAGGAAGTTAAGCAGCCAGAATCAGAATGCATACAGGCCAGCTCCAAACCTGAACTCAACCACTAATTTATACTGTCTCGAAAATGAAAATTATAAAAAGGATAGTGACCTTGCATGTTGGTTGCAAAAAGTGAAATTCTCCATGCAAAAATGCTTTGTAAATTGTAAACGTCTAAACAAATGCAATATACATACACAATTATGTGAGAGTATATACAAAGAAAAGTAGTGAAGAATAAAGACGCTGTGATTTGACTAATGGCTGAATGTCAAAACGAGGAAAAGGAAGAAACAGCTAAAATGATTCAGATTTCAGTGGTTGATTTCTGTAATATTAATGATGAAAATGATAATAATAATGATGATGATGATGATACAAGGGCGTCAAGATTTGTAGAGAGGATGATTTCAGTTTTGGATTCAGTGACCTAAAGGAGCCAGCAAGATACCCAGGTAGAGATTCCAGGCAGGCAGTTTCAACATTTATGTTTGTAATTCAGAACAAAAGGTTGGCCTTTGAGATATTGATCTGGGAATTATCTACATTAAAGAAATGGTCAAAGCCTGAAAGTATTTAATAGGTGAGTTATCTGAGAAGGAAAAGGTAGAGAAGCAGTAGAAGAGGTCCTGGATAACACCTGAGGAAGTATGTACAAAATGAGAGGAAAAGGAGTCTGTGAAGGAGACAGGGGAACCCTGGTTAACAGAACAAAGAAAAAGGGAAAGGAAAACATGAGGAGTCGTCACATGGTGAAGAGCGTCCTGGGAGTGGGTGCAGAGATTTGCCAGTCACGATGACCTTGGAAATCAGAAAGTACAAGGATTTAAGAGTTGAACATAGTATGAGAAAGAAGGGTCAGCACACACAGCTACACCTTGGAGTTTGGCAAGAAGAAGGAAAACAGATAAAATAGCAATTAGCTTTACAATTTGTAAAGTGTGTATTTTAAGGCAATGTTTTAAAATTTTTTGATAGTTTCTCAGGTTCATTTCCTAGTTCTTTTATCATGCTTATCAAACTAATTAAAACATACGTGTATCAAAATCATGGTGAAGAGAACCATGTCTAGTCCAATGCTTATTGCTGATATTGTGTATTTTAGCCACACTAAAAAAGGAGATATTTACTGTTTTATTTAACTACAATGTAAAAAAATTTAGGTATCATTCGTATATATATGTGATTGTGCGTTTATTTATCTATCTGTAATCAAGTTGCTGAGGAAATTCTGCCTGGTTATAAAATACTTTGCACTAAGGGTCAGAAAACAAAATTTCTGCTAATTAGTAAAATTGCAAAATTCAGTTTTTCTTTCTGTAAGTTATAACAATTATATTTGCTTCTCCCAATTAATCTTTCCAAGACAAAACAAGAAACTGCTTATGAAAACACTCTTTATTCATAAAGAAACAAGTCTTTTATGTATTCAAGTGTCCATAGATGTAAATTGATTTTAGAAAGCAAAACTGTGCTTATACAAATGGATTTCAATATAGTAATGTTAATGTGTATAATAATTTAATTATTTTCTTCAGTTAAAAAATAATTTTCATAATAAACATATAATAATATACAGATGTTAGAGCTTTTTCTAATTTAAACATGTGACCTTAAAGTCAACTGACTAAAAATGAGCAGATTTCCTTTTCCTTTACTCAAGAAATGATGGGTGTCTGTAGGAAGGAAAATTAGAATTTAAAAGTATCAGCTCTTTATCTTAAGCTGTCTGGCCTTTGATGTTATATTTGTTCAGGCAACTCCTGCCCTCATTTAGCTGGGGGCAGCATATATTGGCAAGGAAAAGAGAAAAAGAGAGGAAGCATAAAAATTAAGTTGGAAGTAGGCTGGCGGTCATTCAAGACTTCTTTTCATTTTCAAATAGTAAAACTTACGTCTTTTAACTTTTAGCTACTTGGAGAAATATTTTCAAGAGAATCAGTACTCTTATCAATGCCAATGTAAGGAAGAATATGTTTGCAGAAAAAGTCTTTGTTTTATTTTACACAACAGAACATTGTGTAACATGAAAATGGCCAGGCCAGGACTAAAATCTTACCCTTCTGTCCTAAAAGTAGAATTTACACATCAAACCAAAAAACTGTAACAATTATCTTTAAGGCATTATTTTGAGATAAGCAGAATCTAGTAGGCCACACTTGAGTAGAAGGCCCAGACGTGACAGTATGAATAATGTAGTGTTTCTCAATTTTTTTTCCATTATGCATCCTCTTCACCTACTCCCTCACACATGCTTCAGGAGCTTTTTTAGACATTTTTTCCTAATTGTTCTCACATCATGGATTTTTAATACTACAGATATACTGTACATCTGTTTACAGCTGTGGTACTCTGGAAGGTTACCAAGTACTGTAATATCTAAGATTTTTTTAATCTTCCCTCAACAATCAAATTTTGCCCCTTAGTGAGGGTGATATCACCCCTGTTGAGAACACATGGATGATGCATGTTTATGAAACCATGAAGATAGCCACGTTGCTGGAATTGGGCATATATATTCTGCTTTATGTGTAGAGGGGGTGCTCTGCCTGCATCGGGTAGTCATGTAATTGTTTGACACACCTCTACAAAGAGAATACAAAGGGAGCATACCATCAAACTCTTTGTAGGAACTATCAGGAAAGTCTGGTCCAAAAGTATTAGGAATGGCTAACAAATGTCATAAGAATAGCTCTCTAACTTTGCAAGCAAAATAACATGCTCGACTATTTTTATTCTGCCAATATCTACTTGGCCCCCTTTTTATTAGAGTCCATATACAAAGGATTTTAAAATCTCCTAATTAAAAAAAAGACAGAGAGAGAGAGAGAGAGAGAGAGAGAGATTCCTGTCAGTTCACATAGCTTTCAGAAGGCTCTTGCTTTAATAAATAATATGCCTTCTAAAAAGTCAATAAATAGATTTTTCAGAATGTACCAGGCTCATGAATGTTTATTTGTTCAACATGTAATAATTAAATTCTCATCATACCACAATTTTAAAGTCTATAGGTAGACATAAAATAAGCTGTTTTTAAAAATATATCTATTTTAAGTGCACAGTATTTCTATATTATAACAAAAAGGTAAAGGAAAGACAATACAAAATGTAGAGTGAATTGTAGTACTTTAAAATGATCCTTTTAACTCTGTAGAACAAGTGATATTTCTTATCAAACTACAGAAAATATACTGGAATAATCCAAGATATCTGAATGTCTTCATGTTCGTAGAAAGGTGTTATCAAGGTTGACCACTGTGATGGGAAGGAGAGACTGTAAAAATAACTCAGCATAACAATTTCATAATAAATCAACTTGCCCACCTTTATCAATCAGTTATCAAATATACCATGAAACTTTTATCTATGACCCATATAAAATAAAAACATCATGTATAAATGATTAAAGTATTGAAAATATGTGGACTATCTAGGTTTTTGTCATTTCATCTTTTCATCTCAACATGGTCATATCAGCACATCTCAGAATGATACTCTGAATGGCGGTGGTTTTGTGTATGTTGATGAAGCTCTAACACCTACCATATTTGGCAATTTATTCAAAATTAATTTATAAGGGTCTACTAGACAATAGTGTGCAAAGTTGAAAAGCTGTTTCTGGGTTGTTTCTCCCAAGCTATAAAATTCCCCTATAAAAGCTGAAACTCTACTTATATTTTCAAGGTTAATAGAATAATCTTTTTCATTAATTATAGATAGATTTCCTAAATGTATTTTTAAAGGGTAGATAAGTATCACATTATAGGCATTTCTATAGAACTGTTTATGCTTTTAAAAGTTACAGTATTATTCTTTTTCATCTGTAATTTATTCATCTGTGGGTACAACTTTAAGCAACTTAATTATATGAAAATGTTTTTACAAAAGATAAATCAGGTGGTAATTCTTTGCTATATTACAAAATTCCTTAAAATAAAACATTTTTCAATTATACCTATAATTATCCACTTTGTAAACTCCAAATTAAAGAAAATTTTTCAAATGACAAGTTACTGTACAATGTGATTTATACCTATACTACATTATATTTTTTAAACTGCTTATATCAACTATCTGTGTTTGTTTTGAATCATGAAACAAAATGCAGAGGTTGGTTCAAGCTTGTACAAAGAAACATAACTTTTATCCACATAGACCAAAGCAGTATTCACATATTTGATTATTTAGGATAAAGCAATATAATGATATTTCTGCCTGTACAACATATATTAGGCAGAGTTAACAATTAAATATCTTTTTCATTTGAGTTAAGGATCAGAGGGATCCTAGTATTATTAGTGTGGCTCTAGAAAACAGAAACTTTATTTTCTTCATAATCTTCAGAAAAATCCTATTTAAAAAAATGAAGTATATGATTTTGAACTTGTCCAGAGTGGGAGTATATATAATTTATTGACTGATGTGAACAGTGTGGAAAAAAATCTAGACCTACCATTTTAAACCAATTTAAGAGAATTTCAGTGGCAAAAGATCTTGCAGTGCTGTGTTTAGTTTGAGGTGACTGCCCCTTCAAATCCATCTTTCACATTTTTCATCAAGAACATATCTAAACTGTGGATTTGACTAAGTCAATCTCCTGTTAAGAGCTTAACACGGCAGAGATATTGTGAAGAAAACACATACCATAAGACTGTGTGGAGTGGTGTGGGGTGGGGGGTGGGGAAGGTGCTATTCATTTATTGGCATGTTCTAACAATAAAATGAGGTTCTCATTCAGGTGGGTCTTTGGGATTGGATCAGGGGGAGACTTAATTAAAGATATAACACTAAATTTCAAGTCTCAGAGCTAGGGATAATGTCCACGGTATATTAACTTATCTTTACTCACATCTCCTAGGGTGACAACCTATTCCCCTGTGCCACCACTGCCCCCCACTAGGAAGATAAACAATCTGATGGAGGATCCTGGACCTGGCCAATTGCCTGTATTTAGGCATCTTCTGTGAGTCACTGGCACTCAGGGTTAGGAAGTGAGGCTTTGGAGTTTTTCTAAAATGCTAGGTAATAAAGCAATAAAGAAGGGTTGATAAAATTTTCATATTTCTATATAATCTTAAAGTACATAGTACCTCCATTCTGCAAAATCAATCCTCTACAACCTAACAATGGAGCTGAAGAGGTTTCGATACTATAGGTCTCCTTCTAAGCCAGGGCTGTATCGACAGTAAACAAAATCAGGGGGCATATATGATACACACACACACACACACACACACACACACACACACACATACACACAATAGTTTACATGATGGTTCAAAATTCATCTTAAAATGCAACAATATTAAGAGGTGTGACCTCTGTTGGGTGATTAAGACAGGAGGGCTCTGCTCTCATGTATGGGATTGACACCTTTATAAAGGGGGTCAAGGTTTAAGGGAGCACTCTCTTGCTCTTCTGTCCCCTCTGCCATGAGAGGACACAATGTCCATCCCCTGCAGAGGATGCAGGAACAAGGCACCATCTTGTAAGTAGAGAGCAGCCCTGACCAGACACCAATCCTGCTGACACCTTGATCTTGGACTTCCCAGCCTCCGGAACCATAAGAAATAAATTTCTATTGTTTATAAATTACTCAGTCTGTGGTATTTTCTTATAGCAGCACCACAAATGGACTAAGACAATCATATACATCATACATGCATATAGTATATATGCAGTATATACATGCATATATACGTATAAATATGTACACATATGGGAAAATAACACAGACGTTAATTTTAGAAGAAATTGTGCTTTTCCATTGGAACTTATTCAAAGATGTGGGACTATTTTATTGTTTTGTTGGATTAGGAAATGTGCTACGCAACTTCCAATTTGAAATTCTTACTTTGATGTTCTCACTGTGAGGAGCTGGAGACAAACAGCAAAGCATGCGCGTGGAACTTTTCTGTGCATGGAAATTTTTCTTCTAAATGATGATAAGATGATATCCCCTCTCTAGGAGAGAGGTAAATGGTCTGTACAGTAGGTTTTGGTTTAAAAGCTATAACAAATGAGGGATAATATTGCACTGGCTAGCATGTCTTGCATAAAAAAAAGTTACTTTCCCAAGAAATCTCTTTACTAAAAATAAACTAGTGAGCTAATACTAATAATATCTCTACTCTTCTGACTTTTTTTTCAGCGTATTATGGGGGTACAGATGTTTAGGTTACGTATGTTGCCTTTGCCCCCCCTTCAAGTCCGAGTTTCAAATATGTCCATACTTCGGGTGGTACGCACTGCACTCTTTGTGTATGCATATATCCGTCCCCTCTCCCTTCTCCCCCCTCCCCTCTGCCCAACATCCAATAGATGTTATTCTTATATGAAAGACACCTGCACCCGAATGTTCATAGCAGCACAATTCTCAATTGCAAATATGTGACTTTTTTTTTTTAGAAATAAACTTATGAGAGAAGTTTCTGTTGATGAGGTAAAAGGCTTAGCAGCATGGGACCAGAGAGAAGTAGATCTTGCTCAGAAAGACAGAGAAGGTTCCTAAATACCTGCACCCTGGTCAGACCTAGACACTGCTGTAGGTTTAATTTTATAGCTCTTTTTGGGTCCTCAATAGGAGTACAGCCCAGCTGAATAGTTCAGAAGGAATCAATACCATATCTATTGTCAATCACAAATATCCCAAAGGAAGAAATGCAGCAGTATTTCCAGAGTATTCTACCCTGGGACCAAGCGTGAAAGAAGTAGGGATAGTTAGGTTCAGTTGCTTCTTTTTTCCTCTCCAAATTATTAGTGTAATAACCTTTTTATGTTTGTAAAGGGGTTTCTGTATGCAACTTAGTCAATGTGGGTGGCTAGAGAAAATGTGGGTAAGTTACATTAAAAACATTATCTAACAGTGGTCCCCAACCTTTTTGACAGCAGGGACTGGTTTTGTGGAAGACAGTTTTTCCACAAAAGGGTGTATGTGGAGGGTAGTCGCCTGGCTCCACCTCAGATCATCAGGCATTGGATTCTCATGGGGAATGAGCAACCTGTATTCCTCGCATGTACAGTTTGCAATGGGGTCCGTGCTCCTTTGAGGGTCTGATGCTGCAGCTAATGTGATGGGGGCAGGGTTCCGGCAGTGATGCCAGCCATGAGGAGTGGCTGTGGGTGCAGGTGGGGCTTCGGGAGCCCCCTGAGGTTGGGGCTGCAGTTCTAATAGATTAAGATGAAGTTTCCCTAAAGTGACTATTCTCGGAGGTTAAGATCATCAGCGATGATTTGGAGGTGAAATCTTGTTTGTGAAAGCTAACCTGGCAGGAGCCTTTCCAGTACTGGGCATTTAAATCACATGGGAAGGAGGAGGATAGAGATTCCATCACTGGCTTTCAGTGATTTCGGCACAGTCCAGGTGTGTTTCTGGCCCAACCTTCATATTTGCATTTCCGTCCATCAGTGGATCTCTACACTGTATCTCCGCAAATAAAAATCATTCAGTGTGATTTTTCAAAACCACTACTGCCAGAGCTTCACACTCAGTGATTCTGGTTCAAATGGTTGGGATGGGGCTCTAGGGCTTCACAATTTTAACTCTTCCCAGGTAATTGCAGCAGCACTTCCTTAACTCTTAGCACAATGTCATGCTCATGGTAGCTTCTCATTACATGCCAGCAAAATTTGTTATCAGTGTGCCATGAATCAAGTCAGGCCCATTACCTTTTAAGTCTCTTCCATTCAGAATATATGCTATTTGTGTCTCTGAGCATTTTAACAGAGCTTCAAGCCATTTACAACTGCTCATATTGAGAATTTTGCAGTTTTTCACAGCTCAGTTTTATAGACTTCTCTGAGTCATGTTACATTCAGTAAACTTGCCTCAACAAGCTAAGAGAAAATGCCAAAAATTAGCACTCCTACTGTTCAGGAGAGTGTATTTTGTCTTCCTATAACTGCTTCAATTCCAGCACTTAGCAGGAAGACATTTAAATTTTTATTGTATTCCTATCCATCAGAAAAAAAGAAGAATTTATAAGTTTGACACTAAACAACCACAGATGGAAAATGTGCAGTAAGATCACATTTTATACAGAAGTCTAATGTAGCTGCCAATAAATGCAGACTGACACTTAGGACAAAATCCATCCAACTTTCCCTGTGGCTTTGGGGAGAATGTAACATACTCATTAAAGAATGTCCCACAGAATTTTCAAATATCAAAATACAATATAATCATATTGAGAAAATCCTTCAAATTTAGTAATGGAAATTTCATAATACTGCTGAGAGAGAAAATTGCCAGTTTGTAATTATGCTTCTTTCTCCACAGGTATCACTCATTACAAAAACTAGCATAACATAGTAATAATGAGATTCCTAAACAAGAAAGCATTAAAAACATATTTATATGTGTCGGATGACCCACATTATAAACAAAAGTTTGTCCTCTATTGTCATAATTTTAGTTTATATATAAACCTATTTATATACATTTTGGTACATATTTATGTACAAACAGATATATCTATACACACATACACAGAATAAAACAAACACAGAAAAGGCTTTTGATTTAAATTTTATGTATTGATAAAAATATATTTTAGAAACCTCCTCAATAACACCCAGCAACAGCCCCACTCAGGTTTGCCTTCTTTGTTATGGGACATCTAAGTCTAGCTTCCTGGCCATTTGTTGATAGGTGAACTCACCACATACCATAATCTATCTGAACTTCCTTCCCTCTTTCTTCCCTTTCTCCTAAATTTTCCTACTGTACACTCCACAATTACTTTTTTATAAAAAGAGAACTTTCCTATATCTTTTACATCCTCTTAGAATTCTGCCTTTACTTCCTAGCCTTAAGAATTACCTGGAAATCTTTTAAAAATTCTTTTTTCAATGTCCAGGGCACAGCCAAGATCAATTAAATCACAATTTCTATGGGTAAAACATAGACATAAGTAGTATTTGAAACTCCCCTGGTGATTCTAATGTGCAATTCTGAGAACCAGTGGTTTATTGGCTGTCTATTGTATTAGCTATTTGCTAGTACTTTCGAAATCCTTCCTTCTTTTTGACAGGTGCCTGACAAAACTCCAAACCTTGATCAACCCTGATCTTTGCAGGAAAAATGATGTATAACCAAGAGACTCATTCAATTTGATGTTTCAATTACTAATATCAAATAAGCATGCAATATTACCTAGACATCCTACTATAGTTCTCTAGTATTTTTACTCCTGGAGATGTCTACTTCATATTTTCTCCTCTTTTCTCAAATATCTGTAATTCCTTCCTCCTTTTACTCTCCATGATGACCTTAGAATATAAAAACTATCAAATATGAACTTTTATCTTTACAAAGCCCTATTTACAACTAACATACACCTGTATCCATTTTCTTTTTTTTTTCTGGAGAGGAGTCTCTCTTTGTATAAATATTAATCCTTCCGCTTGTGCTCTGGAGCCAGAGTTCTCCATCAGGCGGCCCCTTTCTCTTCTTTATTGATCTTGCTCTTACCATGGAACCACCCACTTTGAAGAGGCTCTATCTGAACACAAACATGTTCTTATATTTCATAGGAAAACAAACCCCTCTTGATCCCCATCCCACTCCAATTGCCATCTTATTTATCTGCTCCTTTTATTAGACAAATATCTCAAAAGAGCTGTTTGCAAGAGTGTTACTTGACTTTCACTCTTAAACCCACTCCAGTCTGGCTGCCATGCATATCATCCCTCAACATCACTCTTATCTGATTCACTACTGGCAACTTATTTGTCTTCATTTTATTCAACTATTTAGCATCATTCTAAATGGATGGCCATTGCCTCCTCTTTGAAATACTACTCACGATGCTATGGTCTTGAGGTCTTTCTTCTTTTTCCCCATCATTCCTTCTCAGTCTCCTTTGTTTGCTTCTCTCTTTTAGACATTAGTGTTCCTTTTGGCCCTGCTCTGGGTCTTGTTTTCTTCCAGGGTCACGGTTCTCAATTCTGTTAGTAGGAGCTGCCTTCATTAGTATCATGGCTCTCACAACATTCATATGTTGAAGTCTTCTGCATTTTATTTCTCCAGCCTTGATATCTTCTCCGAGTGTCAACTGTTTGTCACTTTGTTTGAGTATTTAAAAGAAACTTGAAGATAATATGTCTAAAACTAGATTTCACACTTTCATTCCTAACTTGACTCCCTAACATTATTTTTCTCATATTACTAGGCTATATTACCATCTACTGGTTTGCTTAAGCCAAAAATATTAAGTCATTCTTTGATTCCTCTCATTTTCTCATGTCTAAACTACCATAGCAAGACTTGGCAATTAAGTCTTCCTCCAAAATTACATCTTGAATCTTGTTGCCTTCTATCTCCACACTATCATTGTCACTCTTCTTGACTACTTCAACAACCTCCCAAGTAGTATTGCTGCATTCACTCTTGCCCTATTCAATCCTCAAAAAACAATAAAAGTTATCTTCCTCAAACAGACTGGACTCTCTCTAAAAGCCACCTGAACTTGTAATGTGATGGCCACCCCTTTACCACAGCCTATAACATCCATTGTGATCTAACTCCTGCCTACCTTTCCAATCAAATATCTCTGCCCCCCCATATCTGGAGGACAAAGTTACAATTATACAAATCTCCTTTTATTTCCTTAAATGTCCCAAGATTTCTCCCACCTGAAGTCCTTTGAACATCCTGTCATCTCTCTTTAGGTAGAGTTCTTTTCTACACTCTTTACAAACCTTTAAAGACCTATCTTATAAGCATCTTATTAGTCCATATTTTAACGTTTCTGTTTTGTGTCACTTATGGCTTGCAGCTAATTTTTTCTTTTTATGTATTTGTCATTTTTAGTTTGCTGCCCCTAACGGAAATTAAGCTACCTGAGGACAGAGACTACACCTACCCTATCCATTGTTGTATCTCAAGCATTGAGTGCAACATCTGACAAAATTCCTGGCACAGAATGTGTACTTATAATAAAAACTATATGAATTAATGAATGAGCGAATGAAAGCAAAGATTTCAAAAGTTCCCAAATGGTTAAAGAACTTTTCTTAAAAGGTTGGCATGAGGGAGAAAAAAAGGCTTTAATGGCATTATGTGTGTGTATCTGGGGAATATAGGCAGATGAATGTGTGTATATGTATATATGGAGAGAGATATATGCATATATATATGTGTGCATACATAAATGGAGAGATATTATATTCGTACATAGATTGGTAGCTGTCTAGGAGGAGCTATAAAATATTTAAATGTCATAAACATTCTAGCTATTTTCCTCCAAAAAATATATTTGTAAATTTTAAAGTATCCAATAAAGATCTTAAGAGAAATACCAAAGTAATTGCATGTGAATGATATTAGAAAAGAGATATATTTAAAAGAGTTACCTCATACACTAGTCACATACTGGTTTTATGGAATATTTTTAATTATAGTAGGAAAAATTTTAAATTTTTCCAAAATTTCCAAATTTTATTTGAAACAAAATTTTTTGATGTTTCGAGTATAATTATTATGGACTTAGTACTAGGAATGGTAAACAATGGAGAAATATTTTTTAAAAACTAATTTAGATATAAGACATTGGGAATTAAATTTTACATTGGTTTCAAAACTAAGATAGAAAGGATTATAGGACATGTAAATTGGGAAATACACCATTTTAAAAATATTTCAATTATAATAGTAATGGATAGCAATATGTAAAGGCCAACCAGTATCTTTTTAGCTTGTTATTCTGCCATTCCCATGATATGGTATTCCAGCCAGTGGTTAGGAGGAGACGGAACAAGGAGGCAGAGATGCTCATGGCCCTGCCATTTAAGAACATGACCTGTGATTTGCACACACATCACTACCATTAACATTCCACTGGCCATAACTGGTGATTGCATAGCTTCCTTAGGCTTCAAGAGAACCTGGGGAATTTACTCATTCTGGCCACCTGTGTGCCCAGTTAAAATCTGGAGGAAAAGTGTTCATGGAAAAAACTAGCAGTTACAGTCACATCTATAAGAGAGCAGGCAGAATATCTGTCATTCAAATATAGCACATTAATAAACACTTAACTGAAAAACTGCTTCAAAACTCAATTCTTATAAAGAAAATAATTGCCATTTTTCTTTGCTTACTAATTTTTATAAAGCCAAAACCAATATTAATTTTCAGACTAAAATATATGAGTAACTAGGTATTTCCCATATAGTGCTCAATTCTAATTAACCAATAAAGTTTTAAATTAGAAAGAAATCTTAAAAATATATAATTGACTTTTATTTAAAAAAATGACTTCATTCAGCTTGTTAAAAGTATCCTGATTGCCGGTGCCATCAGAATTCAGAACTGGTCTACTAACTCTTAGGGTATGATTGTCGTGCTAAAATCACATGTTGTTCCTCTGATAGTTATGAGTAAGACATTCTGAATCTCCCACTATGCAAGATATTCCCAAATCTGAAAAGGGGGAAGATTAAAAGATTATGATGGGGTTCATACAAAGTAAAGTTGCATAATGTTGCTAGATATGTTTTCAAAAAGTACATGTATAATATCATTTATAATCTAACTCCCGCCTGCTTTTTACTTCCTATGTATAAGGAAATGAAAAGGGGATTGGTGTAATCACAATTTAGTATTTAAGAAATAAGGGGCAGAGATACTGGGTTGGAAAGGTAGGAAGCAGTTAGATCACAAAGGATGTTCTAGGCCTTGGTAAAGGGGTGGCAATTGCATTGTAAGTTCAATAATCATGTCTGTACAGTTTGTCTTTAAAAGTCTGACGTTTGAATTGGAACAACACTTATTCTTAATTCTCTGAATTCAGTTAGAATAAAAGAAGGTATGGGTTTCTGAAGAGTCTATAAAAACCATAAAGAAAAGTCTGTTTGCAAATGCGTACATACATGTGGAAGATGAAAAAAATAAGTTTATTCTGATTTTCTACCATACCCTGCATAAAAGATAAAGACAACACAATTGCTTTTAATGGTAGGAATCATACTTTCAAAGTCAAGACAGTATATACACAGGTTCTTAGGGCTTCTTTAACTGAAGCCTCAACATATTACTCTAAAACAAAAAAATGGAGGAAAAAACAGAGGTGAATTCAAAGTGGGAGGATGGGAAAAGAGACATAGAATTTTGGGAGTCTGACTTCTTACATCATTTCCCTTAGTGTTATCTGCACACACAGCTTCTTGTACACTTTTTTACTTATTTCCTCTTTTTTTTTACTTTTCTCTACTGAAGAGGAAAAGATTAGACATGGGAAAAATGAGTTTAATTTGAATGAATGAATAAACAAATCAATGAGTTCAGTTGATTCCAGGTTTCTTCTGATATTTCAACTTACGTATTAGCATCTGATGTCATGAAGAATATGTGTTTTATGATGACAACATGAGTTTTCAGTTTACCAGAGCACTGTGCTACTTTATAGTAGTGAAATGTTGCTAGTTTTGTTGATTTGACACTGCTAGTTCAGTATTTTCTTAAATGAGTAATTTTAATCATTTATGTTTTGAGATATACCCAGAGAGTTATATAAAGCATTGAAATTTCACATTGAATGAAGGTGTATTCATTTTAAAAAGTGCTCTTCTATAACACTATAATCCCCAAGAAGGAGAAGAAAATGAGGAATGAGAAAAAGCTTCTGTTTAAAGAATAATTCTTACATTAGGTCAACCATTTTTTGAGTAAGTGAAATATTAACATGACAGTTGAAAGTGATTCATCTCACTCTACATTTGAATCTCTGCCTATATATGATGAAAGTAAGGATGAAGCCAAACCATGGGGAAAAACAAATCAGCTTCCTTTGAAACAAAACTGGCAGAAAGCTATTGAGAAAAAAAATTGCAGTCCCTACAAAACCCAAAAGTTATTTTTAAAAAAGTTCTTGAAGTTATTAAATACAGGATTTTATCACTTAAAAATGAAGAAAATATTTGGAGTCAGCTGTTGGGTACAACTTTCTCCCAGTTTCGTATGTATAGATTTACAAAGAGCTTTCTGAGAAGCCAGAAAATATTTCACAAAAACCACTAGCAACTCAATGATGACAACATTTTTATGCAAGTTATTTTTGAAATTCACATTTAAAAAACTACTAGACAACATTATTTCAGTTTTGAATTTGTTATTAAATTTTCTTCATTTTATTTAGGTAGCTGATTCTTAAAATTACATTCTATCTTGTTTGTCAATATTTTAAATCAGCAAGATACATGCTTAATGCTTATATTTTAGTGTATGCTTTACTTGATATTTTAAAATGTTTGTACATATTTATATTTAAAATTAATTAAATATTTGGTTTCTTCTCTTGTATTTTAGAATTCTAAGCAATCTTTAATAACAAAATTCTATTAATGCCATTATTTTGCTATTATATGGAATTAATATTGCAGTATCAGTCTTGGTGTTTCATTTCCCTAGTGTGATCACCAGACATTGTAGTCGATTTGCCTGTCTAACCAAGCCTTTTTATGGCAATTCCTAAGGAGTCACCTGATGAGGCCAGGTGACTCTAATCCCTCTGCCTCAGTTGACTGGATTAGAAAAGGAAAGCTTTTCCATGATAACCAGATAATAACTATAAAGCTAGGTAAAACATACCACTACCCTCATTTTTTTCTCCTTTTAATTGCTTTACCAGTTTATCTACATGCAATTAACATATATTCATTGAAGTCATCCTATGCACAAAGCTGAAGTTTTTCATTTTTTATTTATTTTTTAAAATCAAACATACTTAGTCAGAGATTATTAAAAAGTAGCAAAGACATATTCGTAGAGATTATCAACAATGCCATGTTTTATTTTAAACCATATCCTTTTAGTTATATTATAAAGAGAAAAAAAAATCATAAAGCCACTTAGTCATTAATACTAGGTCTTTCTTACTGAAGAGTTCACAATATTTTAAAATGATTGAAAATCATCTTTTCACTAAACTTGCCAGTGAATGACTTCTAAATTAATTTCTTTAGGCCTCATTTTTGCATTTATTTGAAATTTAATGTTCCCAATTGACTTTAATCTCAAATTAGCGTTACATTGCTTCAGTTCTACTCTTACTTACGCTCTTAGTGATTTCATGCATGGCATTCTTGTGTCTTCCTTTTCCAATTTGTTCTGGCTAAAGCATCTGATAAATTCCACCAACAATCTCCTAAGCCAGTTTCTTACATATTTACATGACATTCTCTACTTCTGTCTATCACAGTACCTGGTGCAAGTGTTAATATAAAGACACTTGTTTTTTACTTGTCTGCATTCCCCTTTGGGTTTTGAGGCTTTGAGGGCAAGAACTGTTTTTCAGCTCTGAATATCCACCACTTAGCAATACCTGGTGCATAATAGATACATATAAATGTCTGAAGCGTGAAGGAATTTTATATATTGTGCTAAAATAATTCTAGAATGTGTTATGAATATATTACATTTGTAGTTAAAATATATCTCAAATTCACTTTTCAAATTGAACTTGCCTTAAGTCAATCTGCCTTCTGTGTATGTATGGTGTGTGTGTGTGCGTGTGTGTGTATGTGTGTGTCTACATGTAGAAAATTCTGTGCACAGGCACACCAGAAAAACACATTACATTTTATCTGATGCTGTATATGTGTACATATGTACACACACACACAATTATACATATACACAGAAAATACACAATAGAGACATAATAAATGTTAACTGATCAATATGATATTGACTTATCCTAGAAATGGAAACCAGTTGAGGCAACTCTTAGACCTTCTTGTACATTAAAGTTAAGGCTATTTTAGCAGCAACATTCAGTGGACATCAGCGTGAATGAAAAATAAAAAAAAATAATATTTATCATTGGTGAGACTTACTGTAGAAACAGCTTAATTTATCACATAATATAAACTGGGAAAATGTCATTGATTTTTAACAAAGAATTATTACCTTTCCTGATGCTTTAAAGTATAAATGAATTTAACATTTTAAAGAAACTTTTACATTATACTATGCACCATCAGACAAGATTCTAAAGAAACATTCAGATGAAATTAGAAAATCAGCATTCAGGAGCCATATATTTAATGGAATAACTGATAGTATTAAAAATAGTAATAATAAATTTAAATAAAAGTCACCTATAAGCTACATGCCTGGAAATATTCTGTGTTTTGTACATGTATTGAATCATTTCACCCTCAAAACAATCGTGTGAGGCAGGCACTATTCCATTTTACCATAGAGCAACAAAGGTACAGACTAAAGATGCATCATACCCTAGTCACACAGCTAAAAAGGGGACAAGCTTCAATTCTAAACCAACAGTTTTCTTAAACACTATGCTCTACTTTTTCCCTAAAAGATCTTCATAAACCATACATTCGTGGCTAGTCTAAATAGTAATCTAAGAATAATTTTAATTTTCTCGAATTGGAAATCAGAAGAAAAAGGCAACTGACCAGCTGCTGCCATTTTCCAGTTGTACAACTAGAATGTCCATTTTTATGCCGTACCATGTCGTTTTGGCTATTGCAGCCTTGCAGTATAATTTGAAGTCAGGTAATGTGATGCCTCCAGTTTTGTGTTTTTTGCTTAGGAATGCTTTGGCTATTCAGGCTCTTTTTTGGTTCCATATAAATTTTAGGAATTTTTTTCTAGCTCTGTGCAAAAATGACACACACACACACAGACACACACACACACTGATATTTTAATAAGAATTGCATTGAATCTACAGATTGCTTTGGGCAGTAGGCATTTTAACATCATTGAATCTTGCTCTTGCTCAGGCTGGTCTCAAACTCCTGGACTCAAGCAATCTTCTTGCCTTGGTCTCTCAAAGTGCTGGGATTATAGGTGTGAGCCACTGTGCCCAGCCCTTCTTTGTCTTTTTATACTTTTTGTACTGTTCTTGATTTACATCTGTTTTGTCTGATATAAATATAGCCACCCATGCTCTTTTTTGGTTTGCATTAGCATGGAATATTTTTTCCATTCCTGTACCTTGAGAATATAAAAATCTTTACCAGTTAAGAAAGCTTTTTGAAAGAAGCATATATTTGGATTCTGTCATTTTATCCATTCTGCCAATCTATATCTTTTAAGCAGGGCATTTAGTCCATTTCTGTTCAAAGTTAATACAGGAGAGGTAAGACTTCTGTCATAATTTTGATCATTACCTAGTTGCTTTATATTTCTCAATTGTGTTACTGTTTTATAAGCTCTGTGAGTTTTATACTTTTATGTGTTTTTATAATGGTGAGTATCAACCTTTAATTTTGATGTTTAAAACCCCTTTGAGTATTTCTTGGAGGTCTGATACACTGGTAAAAAATTCCCTTAGGGTTTACTTGTCTGGGAAAGACTTTATTTCTACCTAATTCCTGAAACTTAGTTTAGCAGGATACAAAATTCTTAGCTGACAGATTTTGTTTAAGAAGACTAAAAATAGAACCACAATCTCTTCTGGCTTTTAAGATTTCTGCTGAGAAGTATTCTGTAAGTCTGATAGGATTTCCTTTTTGGAGATGAGATGCTTTTGTCTTGCTGCTTTTAGTAATCTTTCCTTCACACTAACTTTAGATAATCTGACTACTACATGCCTTGATAAAGTCCTTCTTATAATGAATCTCCCAGAAGTTCATTGAGCTTCTTATATCTAGATGGCTAAATCTTTAGCAAGACGAGGGAAGTTTTCCTTAATTATTCCCTCAATTGAGGAAAAGTTTGGTTTTTCAAACTTTCTGAGTTTTCTTCTTCTTCCTCAAGAATACATAAGATTCATAGGTTTGGTCGCTTTATATAATCCCATATTTCTCAAAGACTTAGTTCATTTTTTAAAATTCTTTTTTCTTTATTTTTGTCCAATTGCACTAATTTGAAAGAATTTTCTTTCATCTCTAAAAATCCTTCTTCTGCTTGGTCTAGCCTGTTGTTAAAAGTTTCCATTGTATTTTGTAATTCCTTAGATGAATTTTTTTTTTTCAGAAATTCTATGAGTCTCTATTTCTTTAGAAAATTTTTCATTCTTATTCTGAATTGTTTTTCTGATTTCTTTGTGTTGGTTTACAGCTTTCTCTTGGATCTCATTGAGGTTCTTTATAATCAATATTTTGAATTCTTTATCTAGTATTTCAAAATTTTCATTTTGGTTTGGATCCCTTACTGGAGAGTTAGTATGATCCTTTGGGGGTGTTATAAAACTGTTTTTTTTTTTCTTTAATATTACCAGAATTGTTTTTCTGGTTCCTTCTCATCTGGATAGACTATTTATCATTATGTTTTAATTTATTTTGGATTGTCTGTTTTCTTTTTTTCACTCTTGTGATTATGTGTGTTGCAATCACCTGATTTCAGTTCCGGGTGCTTTCAGTGGCAAAGACTGTGTGTGAGTTCCTTTCTTATAGATATCCTTTGTGTGGTGACTTTGTCTGATGCTAGTTGTAGTCATGATGTACTGGGCATATGAGCAGATTCACTGCCTCCTGTAGAGTCAGAATGAATGGCAGAGGTCTCATGAAGCTTATCTCATTCCCCAGTGGTGGCCCGTTTAATTTGTTTCGTTGTTTTTTTGACTGAGTTGAGCAGTTCAGCCTGTAGGCAGTAGGTGGCACCCATGGGTAAGAACCAGCTTCAGCAGAAGCAGATGGGTATATCTGACACCCCAATAACAGGAACAAGCCCCAATCATGATGGGGGTAGCAGGACTAGCTCCAGGTGAAATGTACTGAGGTCTCTGCATGGACCTCAGTCTAAAATTCAGAACCTTGTGAACCAACCAGCTCCAAAATGGCAGATGTGCAATGAACTCTAGACTCTTTGGTAGAGGCATCTACAACTTCCAGACTAAAGCAGTGGACTGAGTCAGGATTTCTATATTTTCAGATGCAGTTGGCTTCAAGAATTAACAACATAGGGTTGCCTGAATGAACTCAGATGTCTATTTTACTTTTGTCCACATGGAGAATGATGCGTATTGAGTCAAGTAGGACCAGTTGCTTTTAAGGGACGAATGCTGACTAAACTTACTGAACCAATGCTTGCAAAGTCAACCCAGGAAACCTGGCCTGGTGACTAAGCTAACACAGTAAAGTCTCATACATAGCAGGAAGGGCACTTCCTGGCAGGTTAGGAATGTTAACAAATTTTGGTGACACTGAGAGGTGAGCAATATATCCAAAGGTATAGGTAGTCCAGGTGAAATCTAGTGTATGCTTTTTGGGGCTTGGCTTCCTAACCTCTAGTTAGCAAACAACAGAGCATTTTAAGGTCCAATTTGAGATTTTTTATAAAAACTTCCAAATAGAAATGAATTAATCCAAAGTTCTAAGGCTTTTATTGTAGGAAAATAAATCAGCCTCTTGTATGTATTCTAAAGTCTTTCTGTCCTTCTCTAGCCCAAAAGCTGGTAAAATCTCCTAAAACACAAAACTTCAAATGTTCATTGTTTGCCAAATAGAACAGTTGATTTGTAAATTTTATTATCAACAGCCTTCAGAAAACAATGATCTTTGAATATTCATATTTTTCTATTTCCAAAAATAAATCATTTTTTCCCATCACAATATCCCTGGGCCTAAGTTTTCACATTTATAACAGAGGTATACTGGTGTACAATCATCTCAAAGAAGACCAATAATATGAGCTTACTATCTTATGATTTGACAGTTACATCTCATATTTAATGTGCATATACTACAATAATAAAATAAACTCTGAATGATTAAATTTAGAACAATAATAATTTTGGGTTTTTAAAATAGTTAAGCCCACTTACTGATAGCAATAGTCAATAAAATACTAGCTTTTAGACTGTACTTTTATATCATGTATTAGTATAATAATAATCTTACAGTGGTTTAATTTTATTTTTGCAATTTACACATGACAGCATATTAAAGAAATGTTGCAATTTTATATTCTAAATCTGAAAGGCAAAAATCAAGATATTCTACATGATTTATGTCAAATATAAGTTAGCATTTTAAACACAGAGTGGATATGTGTTTAACTCACACTTACCCATGAAATTGAGATAGCCTTCTCCACCGAGCCCGTGAGTAATGAGTCGAATCATTTTATGAAGCTGTATTCCACGATCAATAACTGGCGTGAAAGGAGTCAAAACACTCATGTTTGTATACATTTCGGCATCCATCAACCAAAATGCCAGCGACTTATCACCAACCAGTGCCTACAGAAATAAAGGTCACTGAGATAAATGAAAAGTGTAAGTACTAAGCAGTTGTGACTTACACTAGAATAACACATAGTTATACGGGATGGGAAATAATGTGGAAACGGTGTATGGATTAGTATAAACCTCATGTATGTTCCGATGATTACTTTCTATGCTGAAGGTGAGCTAATAAAACATATTAGAGATCAACACATTTCTTTTCAGGACTAATTTTTCTTTTTAAAAGAGCTTGGAGAAAAAAACCCAAGATCTGATACCTAAATATGTGTTATTCCTGAGTTGAGGCTTTAAATTTTCTAAAATTTTCTGAAGCAAACATGTTGAAAATAGTAAATAGATTTTTAAAATAGTTTATATGCCATGATTTCATTTACTTTCAAAGACTGGAAGAGTTTTGAAAAATCATTTATATGAGCTGTATATAAAATGTATAACTCATATATACGAGATTTATATGTATTTGAATATATTATAATAGTTTCCCCTCACCCTTGGCAGAGAAAATAGATTGAAAACTTTTATTTAAATGTAAAGTTGCTTTGCCATTGTATTTGCCATTTAACCTAAATTTAGTTTGTTTTATCTGAAAAGACAATAAATGATAATTAGGGCAGATAACTCGGAAATGCCCTGGGTAGCAGAAGACAAGTCTCTTAATAATCTGAATTATTCACGGTTAATAATACCTAACTAATGCAAAGTGTTCATCATTGACTAAATAATAACATATAGTGCAATGTACAATAGAACTTAACTCATAATTCAGTACACTATTGTGATTATTTTTTTGCTTACAAGCCTATTCTATCTCTAACCTACTTTAATTAAAATGACTTTTCTTTAAAATAAGGACATCTACAGCACTAATTCTTAAATAATTCATCTTTCCTACCTTGTTAAATTATTTTTTATGTATAACTTTATTTCTATGATCTCTGATTCTATTACAAAATTATTTTGGTAACTTTTGCTTAGGTTTACAAAGTTTATTCCCATATCTAGTTGCCCCCTTAAAAAATCCTGTTGAAATACTGGAAACATTTAATTAATTTTACAAATTTAGTTAAGTTTAAGGAGTTACCTAAAAATTTCAAAATAGTATCCACATATTAACTATGATGCATATATTTATATTATTCATTTTATAAATGTATGTACTTATATGTATTTATATTTTTTATCAGGCTTAAGAATCAAAGAACATTTGCTTTTAGAAATAACTAGGCAAGTTGCATCATTTCTGCATTCCTGACAATTCCTGACAAACACCAGGAAGAATTAACTGAATCTTTAAAGTATGAAATAATTCTTGATAAATCTATGTTTCTTTACAAATTGGGTAGAAAGTTACGGAAAAAAAACTATCAGTTTCATCTTTGATTTTTTTATCACTCATTTATTTATTCTTTCTCTCATTCATACAAAACAAATATATGCTGGGAATTGATACTGTGCTATAACTTCTAGGAGTTTTCAATAGAAAGATATAATTTATGCATGTATTTTAATTTTCACATTGTTATATTTTTGGTATATAACAATCTCCTGACCCTCATCCCTGACTCTTTAAATTATATCATTCCATTCTAGATTGGATTCTAGTATTTACATAGGTATTTATTTGATCCGCTGTATGGTCAAGGATACTATTAATTTAAGTTGGTAAGAAAGCACTGCCCCAATTTGGAAGATGCAAAATTTAGCATGTGTCTAATCAGGGTCAGCAAATTTATGTAAAAAGCCAAACAGTAAATATTTTAGGCATTATGGGCCACTTTCTCTGTCTCAATTACTCAAATCTGCCATTAAGGCACAAAAAAAACAATACCTAAGTGAACGAGTATGGCTGTGTTCCAACTAAATTTATTTATAAAAATAGGCAGCAGGTAGGATTTGGCCCATGGACCTTAGTTAGCCAACCCCTTGTCTACATAGATTTTCTTGACAATTAGAGGAGATAATTGAAAAAAACATATTATTCCCATTAAATCGCCAATTTCTGCTGAAATGACAAAGAAAAACTTACTGTCTTAGTTTCAATTTTCTTAGTACAGATACTTTAAACAATTTCAAAAAAATTTTATTGTGTCCCTTTCAATCTATAAAAAGTAAATTTTTTATGCTGATGTTTATGATGATTAATATGACTTTAAATAATTAAGTGGCTCTTTTCCACATTTATGGATGTTCATTGAGTGATTACTAGGAGCACAGTGATAAAGGCTAAAAATACGAAGGTAATGAAAACCAATTTCCTCTCTAAAACATGATGGAACCTTGGATAATAGGGCAACTACTTTTCCCTACGTGACTCAAGGAAGGCTTCATAGAGAATGTGATGTCTTAGCACAGGGATTAGGTCTGAGAAGGAGCTTCACAGATGAAGTAGGCAGATTCAGGTGCCTGGGGAAAAGTATAAGATTGGAAAGGACGGACCTATTTGGATTGGGTGGGGATTTCAAAGTATTGAAAAACAGAAGGCTTGGAGAGTTGGGCAGAGAATGAAGCTGGAAACTTTGGCATGGGCCAGGATATGAGTGGACTTAAAATGACAAACTTCCACCACTCGGTCTGGGTTGACAAGATGAGCTTTGCTTGGTGGAAAGTACCTCAGACTGTATCAAAGAAGACGGACTGAAGCAGGAGGAACAGGGGTCAGAGATCAATTAGCAGGAGATCCCAGTGATTGAGGGAAAAAAATGACAAAAATTTGCCAAAGGCATAAGAGAAAATCCTAGAAGGAAGCCTAAAGAGAAAACTAAAATAACCCTGGATCAGCACCAATATTCTTTATTATGACAAAGGAAAACATATAAGATAACACTTACAACTGCAATGTCCAATCTGTTAATTACAGTTTGGCAAAGTAAAGATAATACTGCATTTGAAGCTGAGATTTCTAGATCTAAAAATAATTTCAAAATGTTTTTCAAGTATGAATAGTTTTCACATAAAGAATATATACACATACATGTTATATTAACCATATTAAAAAATAAAAGTTTATATTTAGATATTTTATTAAATACAGAGAAAGAGAGAGAGGAAAATGAATTTATACACATACTCATTTACCTGATCATGGCTTTCTGCATAAGCAATGCACTTTTCAAGGTAGCGTCTGTTTGTGAGGGTGAATACTATATTGCCCATATTCCAATCTTCATCTTTAAATTCTTTAAGTAGCTAGACACAAGAAAGAAAAACAAGCTTCTGAATAAACCATTATGTTTCTTACTTTAAATCTCAGTCTGAAGGTAGACCTCATATCAGTTCAAATTATTTGGCATGTGGACATAAGCCCATCCATATAGCAAAGGTATTATTGTTTAAACTTTTACTGAAATCACAATTTTTATACAAAATATACAAGTGACAGTGGGGGTGTATGTGTGCAAGTGTGCACATGTGCATTTGCTTTTGTGCAAACAGTTTACATTTTAGGATCTATGTAACCTTTTGTTTTCTGTCACAACTGCTACATCTTGATTAATGTCCGCAGTATTGTTGTGCAATATGTCTTTCCACAACTTTCATAAGGTAGAGATAAACTTGCTGCATTTTTTAGGTTTAAATGAAAAAAATTTAGTAGGAAGAGGGTTTTATTTCATTCTTTAAAAATGCTAATTAAAATAACAATTATTTGAAAGTTTAAGGGCTAATTATCATAAAATAATTATTATGTTAACAGACCATACTTTTTGTGTCTTCATTTCATTTTCTATTCAGACTTTAATCTGGTTCTGTCCCTCTATAATACCTCTTTCATACAACTGATCTTGCTGAGATTTAAAATAGTCCTCTCTTAGGTCAGTAATTGCTTTCTTAGGTAAATATTTGCTGTTCATGTTGACACCACTGACCCTATCTCCTTCCCATGAATTGATTCCTTTCTTAGTCTACCACTGTAAAACTCTTGTTTTATTTTGTTTTGTTTTTTATCACCACTCTGGACATACTGTAAATTATCTTCCTCTTTCTATCCTATAAATGCTGATGTTCCTCAGGATTATGTCCTAAATACAGGCTCAATCTTTTATTCAACACAGTCTTTCTGAAGGGATCCATTTCTCTGTCCAAAGCGTCCACTGTACTTTGTGATAGGCAGAATTCTAAGATGGCTCCTGTGATTCCTGCTCCCTTGCACTCAAGTCTTTGTGAAAGTCCCTTATCTTGAGTGTGGGCAGGATCTTTGAATATGATGAATGTCCTCTAAAGGATATATGAGATAATAAGTGGGTAATGTTTTAAGATGTTAAATTTGTGCTAATTTGTTATACAGCAATAAAAAAAACACACAAAAAAAACTAATCACGATTTCAGAAATAGGGTTCCAGACTGCTTGTATTTGCCTTTGCTGACTGCTCTATGGATACATACTTAAGTAGTCCTTATAAGAGCCAAGAGAATCACTGGGCACTAGAGGGCAGAATGTAGCAGGCAGAATAACTACACTCATAGACGTTCACACACCAATCTCTAGAATCTGTGAATATGTTATCTTCTATGGCAAAAAGGACTTTAGAGATGTGGCGAAATTATAAACATTGAGATGGGAAGATTATCCCAGATTATCTGGATGGACCCTATGTAATTACAAGAATCTTCTAAAAAGGAGGCATAAACGTCAGAGTAAGAGAGAGATGCAAAGATGCTATTCTGCTGGCTTCGAAGATGGAGAAAGTAGTTGTGAACCAAGGAACATGGGCTGCTTTTAGAAGACAGAAAAAATGAGGAGATGACTTCAGCCTCTCCTCTAAAGTCTCCAGAAGGAATGCAGACCTGGCAACACCTTGATGTTAGCCTAGGAAGACCCATTTTAGATTTGTGACCTACAGAACTGTAACATAATAATAGTAAATTTGTGTTGTTTTAAGCCACCGAACTTGCAGTAATTATATAAGACAACAATAGGGAACTAATGTAT
>CAUYSK010015473.1:0-13797 GCA_963575035.1 Avahi laniger | reverse complement strand
TGACCTACCTTGTTTGACTGTAGATCATAAGACCCCCATTTCAGAGAGAGTCCTGCCCCGCACCCAACAGGAAGGATGCTGTACAGAGAGGCCAAGAAGAATCCAGACAGGCCTTGCTGGGTTTCCTCTACTCAGAGTCTTAGCATTAGATCATACCTTTTTATCTAATCATATTTCCACAAAGCTGTCTATACCTTGTTAAACCTATGCATAAAAATGGACAATTTCCCCTGAACATTTTGGTCTTCATTCTGAAAGCTCCTGTGATACACTTGTATGCCTTTTCTCCAATTAATCTGCCTTTTGTGAGTTAATTTTTCAGCAAAAATTTCCCTACATCCTATATAGTTTTCAGAATTATTAGAAATTCCAAATAATTTATACTACAATAAATAAAATTAAAATGAATACTGGAACTTTTAAAAACACAACTCTTAATGTATGATTAATAAAAACTCTGGTTTACCATTATTATTATTTTTACTTCACAATTCTTTGCTGCTGACAGAAAAGAAGAAGAGTAGTTTTCTGCTATGCATCTTTCTGATGTTTGGTTACATTTACACAAATTATTGAGTAAAACTTTTCATAGCCTTATTTGATCAAATGCTCAAAGTTCAAAATATAACATGTGCTTTCTCATTAATATAATTTTGTTTAAACTCTCTCATGAAATACTTAGTTGATTATTTCTTTCTCACTTTTTTCTTTGAAAAGCATACAATCTTTCATTTGGATAAGGTCTTATGGAATTGTCCAGAAGGAACGAATGCATAATACCAAATGAAGTCCTCTAGACAATGCATAATTCACATTAGAAAGCAAAGCTTTTTATTTTAAAAACTCAGAGATTTATTTGTTGCTGGAAATGGTATTTTTCTTTTCAGTTCAGTGAACCTAAGCATCACTCCTAAAACAATTTAGCACCTTTCTCATCTGTTTCTAATTACAAAGCCCTTTTGCTATAAATTACAGCGCATTGATATTTAGCATGCGCACATACAATCTCTGGAGTGTGTACCCTTCTCCCTCACCTCGCACATGTTTTCCACACCTGAATATGTGAACAGGTGCACCTCAAAAAATACGTATGCACGCATTTTCCTGTGGCAGCAACTGTTTTCCCCTCAGTTATTTCATTTGATAGTATGCCAAAATATATTAAACACAATGTTTCAGGAAGCAAAACAAACAATGACCTGCAGGTAAGCAGGCTTTTAATTCTCTGTTTAATCATTTTTTTATTATGAGACTGTTTTTGGCAAGTTCCAAAGAATTAACTAGTTAATAACCTCTGACATATATTCCTTCTCTTCACCATTAGACTCACTGCAACATGCAAAAGAAAAAGAAAGAATCATAGAACATATGTTTGTCTCTATTTGTCTTATTATTTTGTTGAGTAGACCACTTTTTCACCTGGCTCACATTTAAGCACCTTTTTATTAGGCCATTTGTTAATTTCACTTTCTAGATGAGGCTTCCCCTGACCACGCTAAAGTTGCCACTCTTCCATTCCATTCCCTGCACTTTGCTCTTCTTTATCTTTTTGTCTGAGCACTTAGTGACATCCTAACAACACATTTGGGTAACGATCTATATTTAGTACATTGGTATATCCCAAGCATCTAGAACAATAAATGGCACATAACTTACTGTAACTAACAGTTGCCGAATGAGCAAAGCTTCACTTAGACAGTGAGAAAACTGAGGCATAGACGAGTTAGCTAGTTTGCTCAAGCTCATGTGACTCAGATGATACTGCCGGGTCGCAAAGTCTGAGTCACTACACTACTGTACTTCCTGTACTTGAGAGGATCAACGTTCACCTGCTTGAGTAGCCTGGCACTCCACTACACTAACTTTCCTTGGGACAAGCAAAATTTTACGTTGTCACGGCACAATCATAAGAACAGACTGATGAGAAGAATGAATGCCGGCTCTGAGGAAAAATGATTCTGAAGAAGGGTTTTCCTTAAGAGAATAAACTGAAGAAAGTTTTCTTTGAAGTCTATCAGCAGCATACCTAGCGTATGTCACAACTGAATTGGACCTTTTTTTAAATAATCCCTTGCTTATGTGCTGAACCATTTCCTCCCAGAGTTTATATGTTGAAATCTTAACACCCACTAGCTCTGAATGGGGCTGCATTTCGAGATAAGGCTTATAAGATGTAATCAAGGTCATATAGGTAAGATTGGTTCTAATTCAACCTTACTAGTGTCCTTATAAGAAGAGGCGATTAGGGCACAGATACACACAGAGGGGAGAACATGTGAGGACACGGAGATGGCGGCCATCTGAAAGCCACCGAGAGAGGCCTCAGAAGAAACCGAATCTGTCAACACCTTGGTGTTGGACTTGTAGCTCTAGAGCTGTGAGAAAATTAATTTCTGCTATTGAGTACAACCCGACTGTGGTATTTTGTGATGGCAGCACTAAAAAACTAATTATGAAAAAAAGATTTATCCAGACAAGAAATGCAGAGAGAAAATTTTCCTTGTTGACATTTGCATGTGTGTGCATGTGTGTGCAAAGGGGAGAGTAAATAAAATGAAATAAAAATACAAAAACTATGAATTAATATTTTTAACCATATTAGTGTGTATTTTTAAAAAAAGGAGGGAAAGTTGTATGAAGAGATGCTTTTGAAAAGAGAGAATTGGCTTAGAAAATTTTTTACACAAAGAATGGCAGAATTGAAATAATTAAAGTTCTGTCTCTTTTTCTTTAGGATTAGTCCGCTACTGTTTAACATCTACTGTTTGAACATGAGAATGTGTCATAGCAAAGGATTAGAGACACAAGCTCCATCCCAAAAAATAGTCCAATTTATTCAAAATCATTAGGAATTTATTCTCAAAGCAAATGTGTGCAGCCCAGCACACATGTATCTAAATTATTTAGAATTTAGACCATAAAAGGACCTTTTTTTTTTATTTCAGCATATTATTGGGGTACAGATATCTAGGTTACGTATGTTGCCCTTGCCCTCCCCCAAGTCCGAGTTTCAAATATGTCCATCCTTCGGGTGGTGCGCATTGCACTCTTTGAGTATGCATATACCCGTCCCTTCCTCCTTCCTCCCCGCTCCCCCCTGCCCCCTGCCCAACATCCAATAGATGTTATTCCTATATGTGCACTTATGTGTTGATCAGTTAATACCAATTTGATGATGAGTACATGTGGTGTTTGTCTTTCCATTCTTGGGATACTTCACTTAGTACAATGCATTCCAGCTCTATCCAGGAGTATACAAGAGGTGCTATATCACCATTGTTTCTTAAAGCTGAATAGTACTCCATGGAGGGAGGATTATTTTATCACTGATAGTGTTTAAAGTTGTCAGTGCATTGTGATGATAAAAAAAGCCAACACTTGATGCATGCTATTGTGTTTAAACTTGTTACAGCTAATGCGGGCCCTTGTTGCTGGCCTTCCTCCCATGCAATCCCAACTCCTTATTTTTACCAATATTTTGTTCCTTCCTCCGCAATAACCTTTCCTGCGTTCTATTCTGGTATAACTAGAATCATTTTTCAAAAAAACTTTTTTTAAAATTTGTCTGCATAGTGTATCATGTGTTTTACCAGTGTAAAAATGAGGATGTAGAATGGCCTGAGTACTGGCAAAGCGAATGGTTCCAAGGAACCTTTTGGTTCTGAGGGAAGATGGCCTATTTCTTCATGGAATTATTTTTTCCAAGGTAATTAAAAAAATTTCTAGGCATTGGCACAGGCCTGAGACTCAGTCCTGTTTGGACTCGGTCAGCGTTGACCTGGGAGAAATGTGTTGTGCAAGGAATTCCATATGAAGCTCTCCTCCCTAGGTACTTGGGAGGCAGATGCTGCTGCTGCCTTCCTGTCTGTGTAGGAGCTTTTCAGATTCCCTGTGTTTTCCTCCTCATCCTGCTGATAGGAATTCTCAGAAATCACTTTGAAATAACAGACATGTCTCCCTCATCCTGAGTAACGTTCAGCTGAAAGACAGATGGGCTGAGAAATCAAGAACAAAGCTACATGATGGTAAAATGCTACAGTCCTTTGTGTTTATTTACTTAGTTAACAAACACTGATATGCCAGGAATTACTCTAACATTTATCAGTATTAGATATTAACACTAATATTAATGTAACATTAACCTAATCTATATTCTAGTAATATATACCAATGAACATTATTGCTGATATTAATATTAGTTAACTAATATTAACATATTTAATATTCATCATAGCAGTATGTGACAGATACTATTACTATTGCTACTACACAAATGGAGAAATTGAAACACAAAGCTATAAAGTTACTTGCCCAAGGCACACAGCTAGTTTGTGGCTAAACTAAAATTTAAAACAAAGCCACGGGTCTCCAGATACAGCACCATCAGCGTCTAAGTTATGTAACCTGCCGCGGACGCACAGCCACTGCCTCCAAACAACCACACGCAGCTCTAATTTGCTGAGTTGAGATGGGTTCTGGAACCGTGCGCAGATTTCCCCTGATCTTTTTCAATGATCTATTTCTTGGCGCTGAATCCTGCTTACTGCTCCCCACTCCCTGTCTGTTACAACTTGTTCTCTTCTGTTTGGAGACAATAGTCTCCCTTCTGCCGTCTGTGTCCTTTCCTGCAGTCTGGTTTCCATTTGGTCCACTCAGTGCCCATAAAGTGGAATAACTGCCTGACTGTGAGTACAGAGTGACCAGCGATTATGGGATTGTGGGGGAATTTGAGTAATAAACTCCTTGAATATAGCTAGGGTTTTTAAATAATAAATTTAAATAAATTTCTAAGGTAGGAGAAAGTTGCCAAATGCCTTTGGGAGATTATGAATGTTGTTGAGTATAATTTAAATCCAATAGAAAGTGCTCAAATCTAATCTTGAACATCTTAAATATTTATTTATTCCTTCAGTGTTCTCAGAAACACCAAATCTACCTTTTTTTCCTCCCTTGACACCCCTGATCCTAGTCTGTCTGCTACGGCATATGATTTCCTAGTCTCTTGATGGATTAAGTTAAACATATTTGTGTTGTATTCTTTTGATCCTTGTTTTCGAAATAAAAAGAAAAAAAGAAAACCTCCTTTTATCTCTTCTCTGTTAGGAAGAGGGTGAAAAAAGAAAAAATGTTAAAAGCCAAGACAAAACAATCCACAGTTAGAAAAACAGAGGACTATAGGAAAGTGTCTAATACATGAGGAGTAGTGTTATATGCCCTAGGCTAGAAGAAACACTTTCAAGTAGAAGGAGCTTCTCTGATGTCAGGTCTCCACAGTTGCAAAATAACTACATAATTTAAAATCACTTAAGATTGAAACAGGTATACAGAATGGTTTTAAGGCTTACTTACACAATTAGGAAAGGAAGGAGTCAGAAAGATAGTTTTATTTTTCCATTATGAACTCTTTGCTATCCATTTTAAAAATATATATTTTATTAAAAAATGGAAAAATTGAATAGCTTTATGCAGTGTAGTTGCATTAATTTTTAAAAATGATTCATAATTCTTTGAGATAGCACAGTGTCAGATTGCCAAACCAGAGTCACAAGAACCAGAGACCTTAACCAATCCTGGTTTCTATTAATATTGCAAAGGGTACTGGCAATCACAAGGCATAGGCAAAACATGGAGACATCTGAGCCCACCAACAAGGCTCCCTCATCCTTTCTGTTCACAGTAAGATGTCTTCTGTTTCAAATTTAACCTATGAGGTTGTAAGTGATGCATATGGGAACAAAAGATTCTTGAAGGATATTGTGATAATTAATTTTATGGATCAACTTGACTGAGCCATGGAGTGCCAGATATTTTTTCAAGCATTATTCTGGGTGTTTCTGTAAGGATGTTAAGATTAACATTTGAATCAGTAGACTGAGTAAAGCAGATTGCCCTCCCCAATGAGGATGGGCCTCATCCAATCAATTGAAGGCCTGAATAAAACAGAAAGGCAGATTCTCCTGCAAATAAGAGAGAATTCCTCCTGCCATACTTCCTTTGAGTTGGGACATTGATTTATTCCTGACTTGGGGTCTCCTGAGTCTCCAATTGCTCACTGCACATCTTGGGACTTCTTGGCCTCCATAACAGCAAAAGCCAATTCCTTACACTTAATCTCAATCTATCTGTTTATTTATTTATATCCTATTGGTTGTGTTTCTCTGGGTAACCCAGACTAATATGGGTATGAAGGAAATCATGTCAAAAATGGCATCTCTCTGTTTTTTTATCCCACTTATAAAATAGCTTATGTGACATTTTCTAGTGACTTATGCCCATAAATCCATAAATTGGAAGTTTATTTAACAGGCATATCCTGTTAAAACTTTTTACTGTTAAGATTTCCCCATTACCTCCATTATCTCTTTCACTAATAAATATCATTAATGTGTTTACCAAGAGGAGTGGAGTACACGTTTAAAAGGGGATTTGCTTTGCTCAGCTCTTTCCTTTTGGGTGTGTCTGGTAAAGGAAGAAAATGGGTTATTGAACTTGAGCTAACATTTCCTTCCCAGTCTTGCATTACATGGCAATAGCTGCCCCTGTTTCAAAATGGCACTCACATCCTGGAGAAGCATCACACACTATTGTTCGTGCTTTCAGCTCAACCTTCTCTAATATGAGAAAGACAGCATGGCCTTTCCCAGTTACAACTCTTAAGACTCCACTAACATGAAGATTCAGGTTAGTTAGAGAAAAGAGCCATCACAGCACTTACAGAGTAATGGTTCATAGAGAGTAATGGTTCTCTGCATGGTTTCAGAAACAAGTATGTTATAAGAAAAGGGGGCCTCAAAGAAGGTCTAGAAGAGCTAGAGATATTGAAAAGTGATGAACACTGAATGGGGTATCTTTCCTTGGGACAGTAATGGTCCTTTCAATTCACATTTTATGCCCAAGAGAGCTATATGTACACATGAATAGAGAGAAGTAGAAGTGTCTGGCCACAGAAAGGTCTTTGCTTCCTTTCTAGTCTAATGAGTCAGGAACAATAAGCATTATCTGATGAGTCAATACATTGCATCTTCCCTCCAACACATACACACATACATACACACAGACACCCACAACTCTCACCAGGAAAATATAAGTAAGAGATTAAGCAAACTTAACTACTTCCTACAAAGTTGGTAGACGATAAGGTTTTCCAGATTCTTCCAATATGGTTTAATTACACAGACTCTCACCAAATGTTTTAATATCAGATTTCAATCTTTTGGCACACAAGAAACGAAATCCCACATATTGCTTTTGACAACCCATTAGTGAGCAAGAAATTTATGTGAAGAAAAAATTATTTTTTTCAAGATGAGTAGATCTTTTATGAGTCACATATTTTAGATAGTTATTTTCTAACTTCAAATTTTTCTTTATATTATTAGAGAAACAGTTGGACTAATTTTAAGGGTCATACAATACTTTTTATGATGTTGATGTTTGCATTAAAATGATGGAAATTTGTGGAAACAGAAGGTCCTGGTAGAGAGTAAAACATTTGAAGTGCAACTTTTTGGGTTTTTTGCAAAGTATCGATTTAAGCAAAAATTTACTTCCCATAACATGCTGATACACAAATATATTGATAATAAAAAGTACTTTACATAGAACTCTTATGTGTTTTTTTTTAATTTTACAATATTAAGGGGGTACACATCTTTTTGGTTACATGGATACACTAGATAATGTTGAAGTCAGGGCTTTCAGTGTGCTCATCACAGGAATAGTGTTCATTGTACCTGATAGGTAAGTTTTTATCCTTCAACCCACTATCACCCCACCCGCTTCTTAGTTTCCAATATTGTTTCTGTCCCTTTGTGCCCATTTGTACCCATCATTTAGCTCTGACTTATTAGCGATAACCAGTGGTGTTTAGTTTTCCATTCCTGAGGTACTTCACTTAGGATAATGATCTCCAGTTCCACCTAAGTTGCTGTGAAATAACACCGCATTTTATCCACTCGTGAATTGGTGTGTACATATATTTGTAATTGTGCTGCAGTAAACTTTCTAGCACAGGTGTCTTTTGATAAAAATTATTTCTTTTAATAATTTCTTTTCCTTTGGATAGATATCCAGTAGTGGGAAAGATAGATCGAATGATAGGTCTACTTTTAGTTCTTTGAGGAATCTCCATACTGTTTTCCATAGGAGTTGCACTAGTTTGCAGTCCCAACAACAATGTATATGCATTCCTCTTTTTCTACATCCATACCAGCATCTGTTGTTGTCTTTTTAATAATGACCTTTCTGACAAGGGTAAGGTGGTAGCTCATTATGGTTTTAATTTTCATTTCCCTGATGATTAGTAATATTGAATCTTTTTTTCATCTTTGCTGGTAATTTATCTATATTCTTTTGGGTGTTATTACACTGGTGGGTTTCTATTGTGTTTTTCCATATATAATGCCCTTTTGAGCATTTCCTGTAGGGCAGGTCTTGTAGTGACAGATTCCCTTCACGTTTACTTGTCTGAAGAAGTCTCCATGTTGCCATCATTTATAAAACTTAGTTTTGTAGGATACAAAATTCTTGGCCAACAGTCGTTCTGTTTAGGAAGACTAAAAATGAGGTCCTTTTGGCTTGTAAGATCTCCACCGAGAAGTCTGCTGTTACCCTGATGGCTTTTCCTTTGTAGGTTAGTTGTTGCTTTTACCTTGCAACTTGTAGAATTTTCTCCTTTGTTTTGACTTTGGCCAGATTGATGACTATGTATCTTGGATATATCCTATTTGCTATGAATTTTCCTAATGTTCAGTGACCATTTTATATCTGGATATCAAAATCACTGTCAATACCAGGAAAGTTTTTCTGAATAATTCCCTTGAATAGGTTTTCCTTACTTTTCACTTTTTTTCGTCTCCCTCAGGGATACCTATAATTTGTATGTTACATAGTTCCACACTTCTCTGAGTAATTATTTATTCTTCTTCATTCTTTATTCTACATCTTTAACTGACTGGGTTAGTTCGAAAGCCTTCTTTTCAAGTTCTGAGAGTCTTTCTTTTGCTTGGGCTGGCCTATTATTGAAACTTTCTGCTGTGTTTTGAAATTCCTTAAATGATTTTCTCATTTCTTTAAGTTCTGGTTTATAATTTCTTATGTTACATAATTTCTGGTAGGTTTGCAGTGCTCCTATTCTTTGTGGGAACCATACTATTAATATTTAGTGAGAAGAAGGAGAGGTTCCTAGATGATGTGGTTGTGTCCTATTCTGGAAGATTGATCTGTTGGGAGAGGGGCAGATGCACTGAGATCCTGTAACACAGGTTTTCTGCATTGTTCCATTCCCCTGTGGTTGTCACAGTATAAGTCGGTGCTGGAGGATCCTCATGTGGAATGGTGGGTTGATCCCCAAGCCACCGTTGGAAGCTCCGGTAGGGGGCTGGGTGAGTCCCTTTTCATGGAGGTGGGTGTTGCACCAGATTTTTCTGCACAGGTCTCCCTGTAGCAATAGCAGTGGCTACTAGACGAGTCTCTCTACATGGTGGCCTAGGGTGTCAGGGCTGTGGGCATTAGTTTTTTGGGGCAGCTCTTGGCTAGGAGGGTCCATGACAGGACACTGGACCACAGGCATGACACCACACAGGGCCACAAGGACATGTTCCACCTGGCAGTGTGTGGGGCCATGGGAATGTGTTTCATTGGGAAGTGCATGGAGCTCTGGAGGCTGGGCATCAGAATGGCTGGGGCTCTCTCCCTATACAGGTCCCTCTGAGTCTGTGAGTCTGTTGCCATGGGACCTCTTGAGTAGTGTCAGTCCCTGATATTTTCAAATTACCCACTGGGACGGGGGGTGCTTGGCTCCGAGTCATGAGGGGCAGGAGACCATCTGCTCTTCTTGCTCCTTTCCCAGCCCTGCATAGGTAACAGAGGTGATTGCAGTGAAGCTGACCTCTGTGTTTACTGAGTGCTCTCACCTAAGAGCTCCGAATGGCATCAGTTGCCGTGACCCAGGAACAGAAGCCAGTGAATTTGTGGTTTTCCCACTGTATGGTGCAATGTTACTGCACGGTCTCCATGCAGTTCCCCAATCAGCATGGAAGCCTGTGGTGGTCGTGGTGGGGGGCCTCCTCACGGCTCAGGTTACAGTGTCCATGGGGAGCATGGAACTTCTGGGTTCTCTCCTTTGTCTCTTCCCCATGTGTGGGCGCCTCCCACAGGTATCGTCCAATCTTGAGTGGATCTCTCCATCTCCCTCTCCTTCACTCTGAGTGTGTCCCACCACTTCTCTGATGATTTACAATGCTTTCTCCAAGAAGGTCCATCCATAGCTGGGCATCTATTGTATCTGATCCCCTCCTTGAGAGCAGCATGTATAGGGCACTTCTAGTCTACCATCTGATCCACATGGTTTTTATAGATCAGCATTCATATAAGTACATATGTTCATGCAAAATTTACATTTTAAATGTTTCTTACAATTAAAATTAGGAAATATCTACCTTTAGTAGAGATATTCTTACTCTTACATGCAAGTACAACTAAATGCTTGTTCTTTTCCTGGAAGTAGGAAGCAAAGTTTTAAGCTTTATAGACTTTCACCAAATGTTTTAATATTAGCTTATATTTAGCAGCACAAGACTCTGACTTCCATTTATTATAGGAACACCAGTGGATAGAGCACAAATTTTGGACAAAATCATATTTGTTTGTTGGTTCAAAAATGTTCTTTTCCTAATGGTGGAAGATTTGCTTAGTTCCTTTAATTCACTGTTTCCTTGATAAAATAGCTAACTCATATTTTTTATTGAAAAAAATGAAAACAAGCTAGTCATTTCCAGTCACACATTTGATGGTGGTAATAATTCCTATTATCAATGTTATCCTGTATTTTAGTGGCTATTTACAATGGATGTGTTTTATAGAATTAAATGCAAGTAAGAATATATATATTTAAACTATATATATATAGCCTTTAGTGTACTTTATCAGTACATTAAAATTTCATCCCTATTTTCCATTTTAAAGATATAGGTTTTCATGTCAGGTCAACTTCACCAGGCTTCCATTTATTATAATTTAGAATTTATACTTAGCAAATGATATCAACTCCATTTAAACATGAATTATATTTCAAAAATTAGAAATGTGATACCTCTGGGAATAGTGACTTGCTGATCTCAAAGTGTAACTAATATTGTTAAATAAATCTGCAAATTGTGTCTCCAATTTCAACTAAGGATTGTGACTCAACATGTCAAAGGAAGTACCATATTTGCAAAGAGTCAGTATAAAAAAATTATTTTAGGTTCATTGAAAAATTATCATATAGTTTTAAGGAACAATGAATAATTTTGTCTTCTTCCTTATAATAATAATAATATTATCATTCAAAATAGTCCAGTTAATATTTGTCCATGTAGATTTAGGATTATCAATTGAAAAGATGTTATGAGTAAAATACCTATACTTGAGTTTTTCCTGTCTTGTTTTATATATTCTAAGAAATCATAAAAAATTACAAATAAATGTGTCCATTATAAATGATTTACTAATAATTCTGAAATCATTTGTTATACTGTATAACATATATACAGTTTTATCTTAAAAGAAAACAAATAGGAATGAGATAAACCTCTACTTCCATCAAATAATTTTAGATATTTATTTTACAGGAAATATTTATGACATAAATTAAAAATATTCAAAATATTCAACCCAAGAAGCACACTAATATACTCTCAACTGTAAGTTTGCCAAAAAAATCCATTAATAAAGTGGAAAATGTAATAGATATTTTAACATATTTTTCTGAAAATGATCAATGTTTTACTAACCTGATCTATTATTTTAACATCAAAAATTTATTTCATTATTGGAAACAAACAATATTTGGGGGAAAAGACACTTGGCATTCCTGTGATATTAATATCATTAAAATTTAATTGCAAATTTTGAAATGCTAAAGCAATGCTTTTTGGCTAATGCCCAAAAGATGCAAAATTCTTCACCTATGAAGTACTTTTTAAAATGCATTAATATTGCTGACCATTTTTCACAGGGATGCTTTGAAGAATAATATAATAACTGGGCTAATATCTGCATAAATGACTGCTCTATATACCACAGTTATAAGTGAGCAAATATCACGGACTCATAAGATTTCAAACACAAGCACTTATTAATACATTTCCTTCATTAAACCATAATTTCTTCAATTTATCATCGGAATTACTATGTTAAGATTTAATAATATTGAATGTAACAAAATTGTCTATAATCCCAGTATACTATTAATCCATTTATGATTTTAATACCTGAAATAAAAATGAAATGACAGAGTTTTCTTAAATTTTGGAGACTGGAGCCATTTAGCTTTATATCATGTCAAAAAGCATATGGAAGACCCAATTTTTTCTTAAATATTTATTGATTCAACAATAAAGAAGATAAAAGAAAATACCAAAGAATAAGAAAGGACATAGAGTGATTTATTTTTGGTTGTAAAAAGCTGAAACATTTCAGATACAAAAAGCTAAACTTACTAATTGTAGCACAAGAAAGATTATATTCATTCATGTAATGACTCTGTTGTATTCTATGTGATAGCTATATCTGATTTAAGAAACCGAAGCCTCTGTATTTTTATTTATATCATTCCAATTAATTTTTGTTATTAATATATATCAGTATTAATGACTCGGTCCAGAAATGGGAAATGCTTAGTAAATGGAATATAAGTTGCATTTGAAATTAAGGCTATTTTTCCTCATAGATTGCAAGACCAAATCTTTCTTTCTTTTTTTTTTTTTTCTTTTTTTTTATTTCAGCATATTACGGGGGTACAGATGTTTAGGTTACATATGTTCCCCTGCCCCTCCTCCAAGTCCAAGTTTCAAATATGTCCATCCTTCGGGTGGTGTGTATTGCACTCTTTGTGTATGCATATACCTGTCCCCGACTCCCCTCTCCCCCCTCCCCCCTGCCCAACATCCAATAGATGTTATTCTTATATGTGCACTTATGTGTTGATCAGTTAATATCAATTTGATGGTGAGTACACGTGGTGCTTGTCTTTCCATTCTTGGGATACTTCACTTAGTAGAATGCATTTCAGCTCTATACAGGAGTATACAAGAGGTGCTATATCACCATTGTTTCTTAAAGCTGAATAGTGCTCCATGGTATACATATACCACATTTTATTAATCCACTCATGTACTGGCACAAAAATAGAGCCATTGACCAGCCAAACAGAACTGAGAACCCAGATATAAAACCATCCTCATATAGCCACCTAATCTTTGATAAAGCAGACAAAAACATACACTGGGGGAAAGAATCCTTATTTAATAAACGGTGCTGGGAAAACTGGATAGCCACATGTAGAAGACTGAAGCAGGATCCACATCTTTCACCTCTCACAAAAATCAACTCACGCTGGGTAGCAGATTTAAACCTAAGGAGTGAAACTATTAGAATTCTAGAGGAAGATGGAGGAAATACTCTTCTAGACATTGGCGTAGGCAAAGAATTTATGAAGAAGACCCCAAAGGTAATCACAGCAACAACCAAAATAAATAAATGGGACCTGATCAAATTAAAAAGCTTCTGCACAAAGAAACTGTCACAAGAGCAAACAGACAACCTACAGAATGGGAGAAAATTTTTGCGTGCTACAAATCTGATTAAGGGCTAATAACCAGAATCTACTTAGAACTCAGGAAAATCAACAAGAAAAAATCAAACAACCCTATCAAAAAGTGGGAAAAGGACATGAAAAGACCAAATCTTTCAAATGCACCTTTACTAAAGTGGATCTACCTGGATGCGCATCAGAATCATCTGCAGTAGGAAGAA